>JAOTOL010000638.1:0-99609 GCA_034440575.1 Imbricaverruca yamaguchii | reverse complement strand
AGGTAAGTTTGTAGAATTCCATGCGAGTATAATCTGGCAAAATGGAACTTGATGGGGTCTAAAAACATAGTTCGTGGGACGGAGGGCCCACTGAAAGTATACAAAGCTCAGCCTATGCTAGTGATCTGTGTAGCTTAATGGATCAATAACATACCCAGCCATCATTGATAGCATCCAATAGTCGATAATATTCGTTTTACACTTATGGCAGTTATGCAAGAGACCCTGGACGTGTTAGCTGAACGATCTCGGCAACGCCCCACCGCAGAAATACTCTATCCTCTATGCTATTATGCCGTGAGTGGTGCGAATCAAAATGTATCACTTATTGTTCATCTATTTTATGCTTGTTTCTTCCTCGACTAAATGAATAGTTACTGACCTAGAGGTCAGTAACTATTGCTAACAGTAACTGACAAATATGTCACATTGGTTAGGACTGCAGTGAACGAATAGCTGGCGAAATTCGTTGAAATCAAGTTCAGCGATATTTGCAATGGTCTCATGCCAAATGTAAGGATGCTTCGAGAACTTGCAGCCGCGAGAAAGCTAGAGTTGCATCTTGTTATCCATTGTTTTGTCACTGTTAACAATTACACACCGTACACAAAGAAGAGAAAGGAATTAATGTTGGATTTACGAAAATCATTTGGCACAGCTTCGATTCCGAATTGTGTCCCAACTTCCCCATACGGAACAACAACTTCATTTCATTACTACGAACCTTATTCCGGCCGTACCCTTCACACTTCACCGTCACTTTGGAACATGTTCGCATCTGGAAGATCGCGAGCATGTGCTTTGTCAAAACCTCTCCCATTGCAGGCTTCTGGTTTGTGAACATTCATCACAGACACTATTGTTTTCGATCAAACGATGATTTTCATGTTTTCCAACACCACATTTTCGGGTTGTGTGAATGAGTGCAGTTAATCCAGATTATGCTCTCACATGGCAGTGACCGGTTCCGGGCCTCCTTTGCGTTAAGCTTAGGCGTCGACAGGCTCAACCGACCCTGGGTGACACGAAGAATCACTGTCGTTTGGTTGCGTCGATTATTGTCCGTCCGCAGCGATGTGGCGGCCATTGGTTGACGCGACCGCGCCTGGTGCTGAGCGAAATCAGTGCCCGTCATGCCGCGACGCAAACCGGCCGGTCCCAGTCCCGCAGCTGCAGGCAGGGGCAGCGTTGCCAGTCCGACGGCGGGCCATCGTACCACACGGAGGCGGCAGGGTTCTCCTGTCCCTCCAATGAGGCCCGCCACCTCCCCGGCACATGTAGCAGATGGGGAGGCAGGATTGGGAACACATACACAGCCAATCCCCGGCAACAACGGGAGCTATGACATCTTATACCCCGTGGCGAACAATACGAACTGCCCGATCTGTGACATGTCTTGCCCAGAGGAACGGATTCTTATTACACATATCCGGCGTCAGCATGACATCGCTGACGTGCTCTGGGGTTGTTCGCGCTGCCAGTGCTCTATGTCTACTCTGAGAGCAATGGCAGCGCATTATTTAAAGCATAAACGCGAGACTCATCCCGACTCGGTGTCAGAGGATCGGTCCGTCGGAGATGCCTTGTGCATGTCCGATGGGCCGAAACCAGGCGAGTTTGCCTGATAGGAATGTGGCCGTGGCTGGCCTACCCTCGCAGGTAAACAGCAGCATCGACGTTGGGCTCTCCCGATGGAGTATAACGCCTCACTTCCAGAACCGTCTTTGAGGGCTCAGTGGACCGATGACGTGCTTTATAATATCGCTGTGGAAGAAGCCAATTACACCGGCCGCACGATCAATCAACATCTGAATCATGCGCTCCCAGCATATCACATCGGAGCCCTCATAGGCATCCGGTAGAAAGAGAAATACCGCAGTCTACTCCAGCGGGTGATCGAGTCGCGTGTTGCGACTTCGACGGGAACGGGACCCGTTGACCCAACGCTCTTGGTGAATGTGTCAAAGGCCCGTCGGAGGCAAGTCGCGAACTTGGCTCAGTAACATCAAGGCGAAGTGAGCCCTCGGCAATGCCATCTCCGAGGGAAGGTCCGTAACCCATTGCATCGGGGATTCAGGAGGTCCCACTGGCTCCGGTAGGTGGTTCCTCGGCGGTCTCCGAAGAGTCGGCACGTGTGGAAGTCCCGCTGGCCTCGTCCAGTGGTTCTTCGGCAATCCGGCCCGGTGAGCCGGCCGCAGGCGTCTTGTCGGCTTCGGCCGATGGCGTCGGCGGTCCAATCGCCGGGTCGGCCAGGGTGATTCCTCATGCTTCGGCGGGGGGTTCGTCTGTGCGTTCGCCGTCAGATCATCGACGGCGGCCACTATCGGCGCCGACCGCTGAAAGGGATAACTATGGAAGGAGAGTCGGTCCGGTTGAGGCCGGTCGGGAGGAAAGGATAGCCGCGCCAACATTATTCCATCAAAGAGTGTTGACCGATGGGGAGACATAGACGTGGAATATACCACCTTATTGTCCCGTCTATGCCCTGGGGGGTCAGGCAGCCCACCGTCGTCCCGCAAGGGGCGGCAGGGTTTCCGATGACCATCGACCCCCGGTGACAGACCAACGTCACCGGCGCACGAAATCAACAGACCACAACGGCGCAGGGTACGATATCGTCTCCACCAACGACTATTCCGGACCAACCGGTCGGACCTCATGAAGGAACTGCGCATGGCGAATCCCACCTTGAAAAGCCGTTCCTACCGGACACAAACGATATAAAAGAACACTTACCAAAACCGGTTCGGTTCAGACTTGCCAATGGACGATCACGAAATAACACCCTCGAGAGGGGAATATGCGGAGTTAATGCGGCCAAGTCACACGTTATCCGACTTGCGCCGGCTCCAGGTACTAAGGCCCTGAAAGTCATCCAAGGGGCCACCTTCCATTTCAACGGCAGCCCTATCAACAAAAGGGGCGTCGGGGAGGTGGTCAAGTACCTGGGGCTGGAGCTGACTCCACCTGGCTATCAAAAAGCTCATGAAGCAGCTGCACATGGACATTCAATTGGTGAGACAGGCGGCGCTCAAGCCAGCCCAAAAGCTGGCACTTCTACGGGGGGACAGGAGGCCATTTACCTGACACCATTTTCATTGAATGATGCGCGGGGGTGCCCTGAAGGGCCTTGGTCTCCTTTCCTCTTCCGGCCCCGATGGGCTCTCGGTTAAGACCATCCAGACCGAGTGGGGTTGCCGGAGGTCGTTTGCGGGGTGCTGAACACCTTCTTCGGGGTTGCGTAAAATCCCTGCGGCCTTTCGGGGCAATGGGACGACGCATATCCCTAAGAAAGCAGGAGCTAGAGATGTGAATGACTTCCGACCCATTATGATCGGGTCGGTGGTCTTGCGACTGTACTGCAAGTTGCTTGACCGCCGCCCTCGGGTTAAAGTTCACCTCGACCCAAGACAGAAGGCTTTCACTGCTGCTACACACTGGCAATTACACACCGTACACAAAGAAGAGAAAGGAATTCATGTCGGATTTTTAAATGAAAATCATTAGGTTAGCTTCGATTCCGAATTGCGTCCCAACTTCCCATACGAAACAACAAGAATTTCATTTCATTAATACGAACCTTATTCCGCCCGTACCCTCCACACTTCACCGCCTACTTTGGAACATGTTCGCATTGGAAGATCACGAGCATGTGCTTTTGTTAAAACCTCTCCCATTGCAGGCTTCTGGTTTGTGAACATTCATCACAGACACTATTGTTTTCAATCAAAAAATGATTTTAACGTTTTCCAACACCACATTTCTATTTGATACCTTACCCTGTCTTGTGATGCCACGATGACACACCACATCGCCTACTAGGTAGTGAATGGAGACATGTATAATCCCGAATATCTTCCTTGATATTCATATATTAAACACAGATTCATGAGACGTACACAACGGAACATTCTCAAATAGGAACACATCGCACCACGTGGAAAATCACTTATGACAAAGAAAGAGTGATATGTCGTTCAAGTCAAGAATCACAACAGGTGTGGCACTAGATGTAGCGAGCCCTGTAGCCGACGATAACACGCTCGAACTGAGGTTCGTATGAGACAGGTGTCTGCTGGTCGTCGTCCGACACCTCGGGGTGGTGTACTGGGTGGGCACAGGGGTGGGCAGGTGGTCGCCCCGTGGCTGGAATCCTCCTCGCCGGCGGTGTAGACAACCGTGTAGGTGACGCAATCTGGAGCGGTGTAGCTGAACTGTCCGGACATGCTGTAAGCTGTCGTCCTCTGGATGTCCAGACTCGGACACAGATATGCCGTTCTCAGACACAAAGCTGAAACAATGCAATTGCATGGTGAATTGACGACAGGAGGGCACGACTAGGAAGGAAGACGACTCCCTCCCACCGAACAGACAGCCGGTCTCCCATTCACTCAAACAAACGATGTGTTTTTTAGACAGAGCTCTTGTTCCCTATCCTGATAAGGAGCACATTAAAAGTGCGGCGGCTTTCATCATAAACAGTGGGAAAGCTTATCGTTACTCAGACCCCGTGGTTTGCTTTAATCTCTATCACTTCAAAATCGGTGGCCACTTACGACTGTGCGTAGGTGCCAACGTCCCTGTGGTCGATGCTTTGTCTAAGGATGTCGATAGAGTCGCCGTCGTAATACAGCTTAGAAGGGCTGGCGGCTGCCAGGGCGAACACGACGGCCATGATATTTTGAAAAGAAGTAATTACCAACTATGACTTGTACATCAACACAGAGGGGAATGAGTGAGATGCACAAATTCGTGAAATCGAAATATACGTTCATGCCGTCCGACGAATCGTTTGAATAATGGAGTGCTCTTGTTTAAATCTGATCGTTACCGTTAACCCGCGCCGTCTCTCCGGTCAGATCTTCACACCCCGTCCGTGGGGGGGTGGCGCATAGTAACCCCTAAAATAAAATCAAAATTAAGCATCGCACGAAAACGAAAGAGGTGTCATCGAAAGGCGCTCGACGAGTAGGGTCCGATCCACCCCCGATAACAATTTCCTCCCAAAAGTGACTGCACCCGGGGGTTAGAGTTTCCTGACCTTTCCCGGCATACATTATGTTTTTCGCTCTGGAGAGTTCATTTTGGGTATATGTGAAAACAAAATATTTGGAATAAGAAAAGGACAGCGAAATCGAAAAGCGACAGTCAATTTTTTCTCCCTCCCCCCCCAATTTTTTTTATTTCTATGTTTTGAGTTTCAAAGTTTTCTTTAATCTACCTTTTCCAATGGGTAGAACAGACCGAGAAACGTTGTTGGAAGTCAACTTGCCTTCATAAGAGATGACTACTTTAGCCAGAATCTTCTATTTGAACTGTAATGGGCAAATATGCAAAATTTATATGTAGTCAAAAACGAAAAATAATCCACTCATACGTTTTTTATATCCCTAAAGATAAGCAAACGCTTAAAGTTTCATTAACATATCTGCATTCGTTAAAGTGTGACGACTGGTTGAACGTTTTTGTAGGTGACCTCACTTGACCATGACTAACTCGTTGACCCTAGATGAGCTGACTTCAAAATTTTGAATCAACATGCCAAATTGATGTGGGAAAAGGTATGACAAATTTGGGCGCGCTGCCCTGCGCCGTTCGTCCACTATCCGTGAAAAACCTGAGGACGGGTGGGGGCGAATGAAGACCCCCCCACCCGGAGACGAGACGGGTTAATATTAGTGCGCTGAAGTGAGTTGCTGCGAGGAGCAATTGCCATGTACGTTTCGTGAGGTGAGGGATCATTGGTCGTCTACATCAGTGTTCGAACAGTACTATTACCAGCTCCATGTTTGATGTTCGGGAGGCGGGTCAATAGTGGACTGATGTTTCTCTAGGCCGAGGAGCCGGCTTTTTATACCGTGGAGGTACGCAGCCACGGGGACACCTGTACCGAGCGTCGAGGTCACGTCTGGACCGGACAAGGCCGTGTCGAAGGCGCGTGGTCGGAAATGCACATGTACATACGACGTGAACCGTAACCAACGTGGGATTGCAGAATATAACACGGGATCAGAAGGGAAATGAAACGGCAGTGCTAACTTTGTTTTGAAGCTTAACGTGGAGACTGCTAGGTTTAAGTGATCGAGTTTTGAGTAAGACTCTCATGGTTACGTGGCATACTTATCAACCAATAGACGGTCAGGCACAAATAAGAAGTTCACCCGCTGAGCAGCTGGAAGGTAAGCAGCTCGAAAATTCGAGAAGAAAACTTGTTCTTTGGGACCCCACCCATACTATGGTGCACTGATATAAAGGATGTGTTCATTTGCAATATTGCAACATAACGCGAACCAAAAATTTTCTCAGCTCCTTCGCATTGACACTCGTATCAAGTGCATCGCCGTCCCAAGACACGCCATTCACGGTCTCGTGATGTGCAGACTCGGTAGCTTGCTCTTGTTTTTCAAATGCAATGATACCACCTTAAACCCGCGCCGTCTTTCCGGTCAAATACTACCACCACGTATCGGGTGGGGGGACGGTTCAAGACCCCCTCTAAAAATCCAAACCAAGCATCGCACGAAACAGAAAGAGGTGTCATCGGGGAGAAACGCTCGACGAGTAGGATCCGGGTCACCCTCCAAAACACTTTCCCCAAAAGTGAGGTCATCAGGGCGACTAGAATTTGACGACTTTTCACGACTTACATTATGATTTGACTCTGAGGATTCATTTTGGGAGATATATGGGAAAATATTATTTGGAATGAGAAAAGGACAGCGAAATCGACCAGGGCTATATTTTTGTAGGCTCCCAAAATAACATTTGTATTTTTTTCAAATATCACAATTTTGAGTTTTCAAGTTTTCTTTATTTTCCTTTTTCAATGGGTAGAACAGGCCGAGAAACGTTGTTGGAAGTCAACACGCCCTAATAAAAATGCTTTAGCCAGAATCCTGTATTTGAACTGCAATTTGACAAATACGCAAAATTCATAGGTAGTCAGAAACGGAAAAGATGAAAAATTCAACTCGTACGTTTTGTTGCATCCGTAAAGATAAGCAAACGCTGAAAGTTTCATTAAAATGTCTGTATCCGTTGAAGCGTGACGACTGGTTGAACTTTTTTGGAGATGACCCCACTTGACCTTTACTAACTCGTTGACCCTGGATGACCTGACCGAAAAATGTTGACTCAGCATGTCAAATTTATGTGGAAAAAAGGTATGCAAAATTTGGGCGCGCTGCCGTGCGCCGTTCGTCCGCTATCTGCGAAAAACCTGACGGAGGGGGGCGGTTGAAGACACACTCCCGAGACGGGACGGGCTAATTCTAAAATTGATTCATCATCTCATTGTCATGCATGGACACAGATGTTTTATTCTACGCATCTCCAATCCGAATTCTGCTTGTGCGTGCATCTCTTCGCACTGTTTGTGCCAGTGGTTCGATGCATCACAGAAACAACAAACAGCGTGATGGACATCCCTATCTGAGCTTCCCGTCTATGGTGTATGTCCTCGATGCACGACTATTCAAAACTACTTTGGCTCACACGGGTTGCATGAACTCCGCCCATATGTCATTGTTGCCCATATCAGAAATAATGCACAAAGGATATACTTCATCATCGCGGATTCTAACTACTACCGCAGATCTCCTTCGCTTCTCAGGTCACCGCGTTTGGTGCCGGGGGAAGGGGGGTGTCACCAAACTCGGAGTGGTCGCGGCTGTCGGTAGATGGCACTGCATGCAGATTCCGCACCATTTCGGATACAGACGGCTGGTTGAGCATTCGCTGACTCTGTTGAGGACTAGAGGGTCGCCCACTTAATTTCACTAGTCGGATTTTCGTCACAGCATGTTTAACTGACACATACCCCATTTCATAGAACCGCCCGCCGGTCTTGCCTGAGGAATGCCGACTGCTGAACTACACACTACTGCACATTGCTACACACTACTGCACATTGCTACACACTACTGCACATTGCTACACACTGCTACATGCTACTATAGGGAGGATGTAGGACCAGTTGGGTAGAAACGATCCCCATTTTTACGCCGTTTATGCCATTGTCAGCTCATATCAACACAGCTTTGATGGCAAATCGACAAGTCATTTATCAATAATTAACTGGAGCACGACGTGTCCCTAGCTCCCGATAAACATGCTACGGACCACGGGAGCCCGGTCGTGATAGAGCTTTTGCAAATGCCATCCTATGACAACGGTCATGTCTATTCCGTCCAGGGATGAAACACACTTCCCATCGGTACTTGAGCGCGACTGGACGACCCAATGTTTTCCGCTGACACAATCACCGCGATCCGGTTCCGTTTGGACATGACCTCGACGGTAGGTACAGGCGTCCCCGTGGCCGTGTACCTCCACGATATAAAATCTGGGCCTCCGCTCCAGGGAGGGATCAGTTCACTGCTGACCCGCCCGCGAACAACAAGCATGAAGCTGGTAATTCACAAAGTTCCACATGCGGCTTCAGTGTGATACTGACAACTCTTTATACCCGAGGGTGTCGTAATTACACAATTTCATATCACTCAATCAATTCAATCAATTTAATAATGTATTTACATTCCTAATTATGGCTACCAGTCTCGTTAGCAACGCTTCACTACGCGTGCAGATGACTCTAGACAAGCGGTGGCTCTTGCTTTTGCAATGCATTGCAATTTGTGCTACTTTCCCAACAGTGTTCACATCGTATTTTCCTTTTCAGTTCATCATCACCGCCATTCTGGCCGTGGCTGCCGCCGCCCCTTCTGGACTGCCTTCCGAACACGATATCGTCAACATCCTCAGACAAAACATCGACCACAACGACGACGGCTCCTACGAGGAATCGTGAGTGGATATCCATCCTGAAGTGGTGTGGTGGGGACTGTTAACGTCGCCCCAGCTGGATCATGGATGAGTGCCCTTTATGCGAGCATTGCTACTTGCACTACACTTAATATCTCTTTGGCAAAAATAGAGAGTGGACAGAACGCGAATCGAAAGAAGGGACGGACTTCAACAACTGATACTGTTGTGTCGTTCGAGATTAATTCCGCATGCTTTGATGACCCACCCGTGAAGTCATGTCATGCCATGGTGACTCACCCGTGGCGTTATTTCATGCTCTGATGACTCACCCGTGACGTCATTGCATGCCCTGATGACGTGCCCGTGACGTCATTTCATGCTACGATCACGTACTCGTGACGTCATCTAACTGCAGAACTTGCATTGTTTCAGCTTCGTGTCTGAGAACGGCATATCTGTGTCCGAGTCTGGACATCCAGAGGACGAAAGCTACAGCGTGTCCGGACAGTTCAGCTACACCGCTCCAGATGGCGTCACCTACACCGTTGTCTACACCGCCGGCGAGGAGGGATTCCAGCCACGGGGCGACCACCTGCCCACCCCTGTGCCCACCCAGTACCCCACCCCCGAGGTGTCGGACGACGACGAGCAGGTCCCCGTCTCGTACGAGCCTCAGTACGAGCGTGTTCTCGTCGGCTACAGGGCTCGCCACATCTAGTGCCACACCTGTTGCGATCCTTGACTTGAACGACATATCAATCTCACTTTGTCATCATTGAGTTGTCGCACTGTGCGGTATCTTCGTATTTAAGTATGTTCTATTGCGCATCGTGTGTGTCGAGAATGTGTGCTGAATACATGAACATCAAGAAAGCATGTTCGGAATTCGAAACATTTCTTTGACTACATTTGTAGCAGGGCGATGTCGCGACAGGGCTTAAAGAGACATGTAGAGTAATGTCTCAACGAAAAATGTCACGCTCCGGGGGTGTTAGTATCAGCTCATTGTTCGCCAAATCAGCGTCTTGGACGGAAGTTCACACGCTGGAGGTCTGCAATTAGAGAGGATCATAACCAAAGCGCGGGTTCGTAATGTCCGGGCTGCGAACGGTGTGCCAAGGAAACGGTAGAGGTGTTAAGAGTACGGGCAGATTGAGGTTCGTAAAGCGAGCGGTGCGTAATGGATCAGTGCGCATAGCAGAAATAGAAGTACTTTGGAATCGAAGCGTGATTTTTTGCTCCTTCTTCTCCTTCGCTTCTCAGGTGGCACTGCATGCAGATTCCTCACCATTTCTGATTCGGACGGCTGGTTGAGCATTCGCTGACTCTGTTGAGGACTAGAGGGTCGTCCACTTAGTTTCACTAGTCGGATTTTCGTCACAGCATGTTTAACTGACACATACCCGATTTCGTCGGGCCGCCGGTCGGTCATGCCTGGGGAATGCCGACTGCTGTACACATGTTCCACTGTTATACATTGCTACACACGGCTACAAACTGTTACAGACTGCTACACACTACTTTACACTGCTGCACACTGTTACACACTGCTGCACACTGCTACATACTGCCACACATTGTTACACACCGCTACACACCGCTACACACTGCTATGCCCGGCTACACACTGCTACACACTGCTACACACTGCTACACACTCCTTGCACGTTGTTGCGTGTACGTGATGTGTAGAGATATCCCAGGGTGGGTTGGTATGGTGCGCTTGCACTGTAGCTGACCTCCAGCCGGCTGACCTTGCTGTAGTCACGGGTCAGCTGTGGACCGCTACGTGTCAGAGCCCGAGAAATTGCAACAGAAACTTCAGCAAAATCACATCTGGGCATAAAAAATCGTTCGAAACGCCCCCAAAACTAATCCCACCTACGGCGGCGCGGGCTAATTGTCTGCCTGATGGAAAACTTAAACAAATGATCGCCACTGTAGATGTGGTGAGGTGGCTCATGCGGTTCTATCCTACAGCGCAGAAGTCCGTGAAGTTTCAGCGGAGGAGTCTTGAATGGCGCATTGCACGTGCTGACGTCAGGAATCCCCACCAGGCATGAGGCCGAGTGTTCTCTAGTGCTGATGAAGCCGGTGCTACCTTGCTGACGTCAGCAACTTTGACCAGGTCTGAGCCAAGCGCACTCCGGTGACGTCTGTGCTGGACTTCTTGATGCCGTGATCTCAGACCACGTCGAAACCAGGCTTACTCTGGTGGTGAAGTCTGTGCTGGACTTTTTGATGCCGTGATCTCAGACCACGTCTGAGGAAGGTGTCCTGTGATGGAGTCTGCGTTGGCCATGGTGACGTCAGGTGTCCTTTGATGGAGTTTGCGTTGGCCGTGGTGACGTCAGGTGGTCTGTGATGGAGCCTGCGTTGGCCGTGGTGACGTCAGGTGGTCTGTGATGGAGACTGCGTTGGCCGTGGTGACGTCAGGTGGTCTGTGATGGAGACAGCGTTGGCCGTGGTGACGTCAGGTGGTCTGTGATGGAGACTGCGTTGGCCGTGGTGACGTCAGATGTCCTGTGATGGAGCCTGCGTTGGCCGTGGTGACGTCAGATGGTCTGTGATGGAGTTTGCGTTGCCGTGGTGACGTCAGATGTTCACGTCTGGCGAGGTCTGAGTTGGGTGTCCCTACTCCCGAATATATATGAAAATTATGTTGTTGTTGTTCCTAGCCACCTGCTAATGGTGCCATCCTTTCGCACCACAGCGCCGTCCCGATTGTTGGGGTCATCACCGTTGATTGAGAGCAGAGCGGTGCCAGAGGTGGGCAGGTACGGCATGACCGCATCCCACCTCCCGTTGTCAGGGCGAGAGATTTTGCCAACGCCCGGACGTCGGGAGGCAGACAGCATAGATGTGTTGCGCGGTACCACGAAGGTGAAATATTTGCCGTCTAATGTCGATATGCTGAACCAGTAGGTAGAATCGCTACGCAGCTGACGAATGTCCTCGGCCAAATGGAGGATCGGATGCGAGCCTTCTTCGTCAGCAAGTTCTGAGTTATAGTCCAGGACGGTCTTCTCGTCGAACCTAGTTCCCCTCATGTTCCTCAGCAGCCTAGTTGCGCCCTAATGGAGGGCTTCATCGAACAGGCCAGAGGCAGCGGTCGATTGTTCAGCCAACCGTACATTTTCGGTACGAAACTTCCGTACCTGTCTCCGGCAGAGAGCGTTTCGTAGATGACGCGGCAGGTGATCCCCTCGAGCTGGGTGCAGACGCGACCGCGGCACTTGTCGCCGGCCGCCCGGCAGTCCGAGTCCCGGCGACAGAACTGCTCGTGCTGGGAGCTGTTCGGCATGACGAAGTACTGCCATGTGGCGTTCGGCGTCAGGCTGGCGTAGCTGGCCACGCTGCCGTACAGCCGGCACTCGCTCGAGGCGGCGCTGAAGCTGAGGCTGGCGCACGCCGGCACCTGGTGGCAGATGGCGCAAGCAGGTGCAGCTGCTCATGCCGCTGCGCTTGATGGAGACGCCCCCAGCTGCTCGCTGGCGCTGAGGAGGCCGTGGCTCCAGGCAGTGGTCAGGCAGGCGTCGGTCAGCCACGGCAGACTCGCTGCCATCAGGTGAAGGAGGCGGCCGCCGGTCGTCACAGCGGTCCTCATCGTGTCTCACCTCCCGGCCTGACCGGACACCGGAGCAACAGAGACGTGCGCAGCTACCTGGAGCAAGCAAACCCGGCAGTTGTGTTGCCCGATCCGCCCGGTAAGCGCACTGAAGTCACCGAAGCCACCGTATGCCCGGCGTTCGTCCGTCCGGCAGGGTTCCGCCAGGGACAAACATTCGGGGCCACGGTGTAACCAGCACTGTGAGTTCGCCGTGCCGTCACGTCGATCATGGTCGGTGCCGTGTGCAAACGCATGGCTGTCACGCAAGTTGGTACACACGGCAGTCGGCATGGTTATTACCGATGCACAAGTCTGAACGCGTGCGGATCAATAACAGTCCCTCGGGTGAGCAGTTGGTGACACAACATTCACAACTGGCCAGCAAACTGCCAAATGTACCTGTAGTAGACAGCGGGTGGCCCATGGCTCCACTCTTTGCAAGTCATCCATTGACATCATAATCCATTAGGTTCTTGCTTCATTTTCATGTATGCGTAATGCGACTTCCGAGACGTCCGAACGGGCGCGGGGTCCCTGCCGGCTATTGGGGTCTTCTTATGAGCTGTACGGGCATCCTGCTACCGACCAAGGGGCCTGACGACCAGCACCGCTGACGACCAGCACACTTCGTCAGGTGTTGGCGCCTTTTCAGACCTCCAGGGATATTCATCCAGTTTGAAGATGCGTCCTGGCCTGGATCGTCCTGACTGTATGATGACCTACTTGTATGCCTTCGAAGATTCAAGGGGGCGAAGTAACATGTTACCAACTCCTATTTCACTGCAAGGTTGTCTTTCTGTTTCTCTCCCCTTTGACGTCTCCCTGCAGCCTGGAAGCTTTCAAAAACCATGAATAAGAAAAATGATCATCCAGTGATAGATTGTTTGCGTTGTCTAACTCCCCCACTGATTTTGACGGAGAGCTGCTCCTGGCCCAATAATTCAGCTAAATATATTATGAGTGTCCTAACTTTTCAATGCATCCTTCACCAAAAGTACCCGGTTCTCATGCGGTCTTTTGGATGTTCCGAAAATTGCGCCGTACATGCTGTGAAGAACAAACATCACATGTCTGCATGTTGTATGCTTGATTTCGCCGATTCTCATATGCGTATTACGAGTAGAACATTATACACACTTCCATTTTCAAGCCATGTCAAATCCACATCCGTATGAACAAAAACTCATCCCTATCCATATCCGTATCAGACATGTTCCGAAAAGTAGCGATTTGTGCACGCGACATCTTACTAAAGGCACTCTCCGTTGACTGGGGCCCTCTTCATTGACCTGGAACCCTTTCTGTCAGCCCCGGGCACCTTTGGATTAACAATGCCCAGTCCACCGTTGCATAATTTTCCAGTCCAATGTTTCATGGTGCGCGTGGACTGTACCTGACCTCTGGCCGGCTGACCTTGCTGTAGTCACGGGTCAGCTGTGGACCGCTTCGTGTCACGATCACATCAGCCAAGGTCAGACACGAATCCAGCAAAAATAGCTACAAGTATAAGTGGTAGACTTTACTCTATGCTCTTTACTATATATCAAGCAATAGATTTAATTTTTAAGCGACTCATAGCGACTCATGCCAAAGTTTTTTCTCCAGGCAAGCACCACGTTTCCCCCTGCTGCGCCGGTTGCATCGTTCTTGCTGCATAGATACCCTGAGGTAGGCAAGTATAGGTGTGTAATAAAATCATAAATTATGCTATTAAACAACTGAACTGCTATGTATTCATGTCATGGCAATGACTTGTGCAATGGTACTTGTCCATAGGTAAGCTGCACAATAGGCGTGGAAATGGCGAGGAAGCATTAGACAAGATATTGATGAACAAGAGATAGATTCTTCCATCTCAATGACTTGGAATTGCCATTGATGGCAAGGACTTAATGTCTTTCAAACTTGAGTTCTTTCTTCCCTAGATTATAATGTTAAAATTAATGAAGCATTGCTTAGCATCATCAAAAATCAACACAATATCTGATCCTAATTCCCCTTATGTTTTAGGCAAACATTCTGAGTCACGTCCAAAGAAGAATTTGTGAAGTGAGAATCATTTCGGAGTTGATTCCGTATTTGGTACCAGCCTAACACCAATTGGATAATTATTTTTCATAAAGACATATAGACAGTTTTTCCATGCTACCTAGAAGAAATCCTGTTGATAGGACGTCTGATGCTTGAAGAGAAGAAAAACAAACATGTTAATTGGATATCATAAATGTTTGCCTTTCAATGGGTTGATTTCGCGTCTTTCTTCATTACTTAGGCGCATTTAATCCTAAGGTAAGTTTGTGGAATTCCATGCGAGTATAATCTGGCAAAATGGAACCTGATGGGGTCTAAAACATAGTTCGTGGGACGCTATCGGATGCAATTGATAGCATCCAATAGTCGATAATATTCGTTTTCCACATATGGCAGGTTATGCAAGAGACCCTGGACGTGTTAGTTGAACGGATCTCGGCAACGCCCCACCGCAGAAATACATCCTATCTTCTATGCTATTATGCCTGAGTGGTGCGAATTCAAATGCACCACTTATTGTTCATCTATTTTATGCTTGTTTCTTCTCGACTTACGAATAGTTACTGACCTAGAGGTCAGTAAGTATTGCTAACAGTAACTGACAAATATGTCACATGGTTAGGACTGCAGTGAACGAATAGCTGGCGAAATTCGTTGAAATCAAGCAGCGATATTTGCAATGGTCTCATGCCAAATGTAAGGATGCTTCAAGAAGTTGCAGCCGCGAGAAGCTAGAGTTGCATCTTGTTATCCATTGTTTTGTCACTGTTAACAATTACACACCGTACAAAGAAGAGAAAGGAATTAATGTTGGATTTTTTAATGAAAATCATTTGGCCAGCTTCGATTCCGAATTGCGTCCCAACTTCCCATACGGAACAACAGCTTCATTTCATTACTACGAACCTTATTCCGGCCGTACCCTTCACACTTCACCGCCTGCTTTGGAACATGTTCGTATCTGGAAGATCACGAGCATGTGCTTTTGTCAAAACCTCTCCCATTGCAGACTTCTGGTTTGTGAACATTCATCACAGACACTATTGTTTTCGATCAAACGATGATTTTTCACGTTTTCCAACACCACATTTTTCGGGTTCCGTGAATGAGTGCAGTTAATCCAGATTATGCTCTCACATGGCAGTGACCGGTTCCGGGCCGCTTTTGCGTTAAGCTACGCGTCGAAAGGCTCAACCGACACTGGGTGACACGAAGATCACTGCCGTTCGGTGCGTCGATTATTGTCCGTCCGCAGCGATGTGGGCGGCCATTGGTTGACGCGACCGCGCGCCTTGGTACTGAGCGAAATCAGTGCCCGTCATGCCGCGACGCAACCGGCCGGTCCCAGTCCCGCAGCTGCAGGCAGGGGCTGCGTTGCCAGTCCGACGGCGGGCCACCGTACCACACGGAGGCGGCAGGGTTCTGTCCGTCCAATGAGGCCCGCCACCACCCCGGCACATGTAGCCGATGGGGAGGCAGGATTGAGGACACATACACAGCCAATCCCCGGCAACAACGGGAGCTATGACATCTTATACCCCGTGGCGAACAATACGAACTGCCCGATCTGTGACATGTCTTGCCCAGAGGAACGGATTCTTATTACATATCCGGCGTCAGCATGACATCGCTGACGTGCTCTGGGTTGTTCGCGCTGCCAGTGCTCTATGTCTACTCAGAGAGCAATGGCGGCGCATTATTTAAAGCATAAACGCGAGACTCATCCCGACTCGGTGTCAGAGGATCGGTCCGTCGGAGATGCCTCGTGCATGTCCGATGGGCCGAGACCAGGCGAGTTTGCCTGATAGAATGTGGCCGTGGCTGCCCCTACCCTCGCAGGTAAACAGCAGCATCGACGTTGGGCTCACCCGATGGAGTATAACGCCTCACTTCCAGAACCGTCTTTGAGGGCTCAGTGGACCGATGACGTGCTTTATAATATCGCTGTGGAAGAAGCCAATTACACCGGTCGCACGATCAATCAACATCTGAACCGTGCGTTCCAGCAGCATATCACATCGGAGCCCTCATAGGCATCCGGAAGAAGGAGAAATACCGCAGTCTACTCCAGCGGGTGATCGAGTCGCGTGTTGTGACTTCGACGGAACGGGGACCCGTTGACCCAACGCTCTTGGTGAATGTGTCAAAAGGCCCGTCGGAGGCAAATCGCGAACTTGGCTCAGTAACATCAAGGCGAAGGGAGCCCTCGGTAACACCATCTCCGAGGGAAGGTCCGTACCCCATCGCATCCGGAGATTCAGGAGGTCCCACTGGCTCCGGTAGGTGGTTCCTCAGCGGTCTCCCGAAGAGTCGGCAAGTGTGGAAGTCCCGCTGGCCTTGTCCAGTGGTTCTTCGGCAATCCGGCCCGGTGAGCCGGCCGCGGACGTCTTGTCGGCTACGGCCGATGGCGTCGGCGGTCCAATCGACCGGGTCGGCCAGGGCGATTCCTCCTGTTTCGGCGGGGGTTCGTCAGAATGCGTTCGCTTCGTCAGATCAGTCGACGGCCGCCACTATCGGCGCCGACCGCACAAAGGGATAACAATGAAAGGAGAGTCGGTCCGGTTGAGGCCGGTCGGGAGGAAAGGATAGCCGCGCCAACATTATTCCATCAAAGAGTGTTGACCGATGGTGGAGACATAGACGTGGAATATACCACCTTATTATCCCGTCTGTATGCCCTGGGGTCAGGCGGCCCAACGTCGTCCCGCAAGGGTGGCAGGGCTGCTCGCAATGACCATCGACCCCCGGTGACAGACCAACGTCACCGGCGCACGAAATCAACAGACCACAACGGCGCTGGGGTACGATATCGTCTCCACCAACGACTATTCGGACCAACCGGTCGGACCTCATGAAGGAACTGCGCGCGGCGAATCCCACCTTGGAAAAGCCGTTCCTGCCGGACACAAACGATAAAGAACACTTGCAAAACCGGTTCGGTTCAGACTTGCCAATGGACGATCACGAAATAACACCTCGGGAGGGACAGGCCATTTACCTGACACCATTTTCATTGAATGATGCGCGGGGTGCCCTGAAGGGCCTTGGTCTCCTTTCCTCTTCCGGCCCCGATGGGCTCTCGGTTAAGACCATCCAGACCGAGTGGGGTTGCCGGAGGTCGTTCGGTGCGTGCTGAACACCTTCTTCAGGGTTGCGTAAAAATCCTGCGGCCTTTCGGGGCAATGGGACGGCGCTCATCCCTAAGAAGCAGGACCAGAGATGGGAATGACTTCCGACCCATTACGATCGGGTCAGTGGTCTTGTGACTGTACAGCAAGTTGCTGACCGCCGCCCTCGGGTTAAAGTTCACCTCGACCCAAGACAGAAAGGCTTTCACTGCTGCTACACTGGCAATTACACACCGTACACAAAGAAGAAAGGGGAATTCATGTCGGCTTTTTCAATGAAAATCATTAGGTCAGCTTCGATTCGGTGCGTTCCTTCCCATACGGAACAACAAGAACTTCATTTCATTAATACGAACCTTATTCCGGCCGTACCCTCCACACTTCACCGCCTACTTTGGAACATGTTCGCATCTGGAAGATCACGAGCATGTGTCCCTTATTAAAACCTCTCCCATTGCAGACTTCTGGTTTGTGAACATTCATCATAGACACTATTGTTTTCCAATCAAAAATGATTTTAACGTTTTCCAACACCACATTTCTATTTGATACCTTACCCTGTCTTGTGATTCACGACGACACACCACATCGCCTCCTAAGTAGTGAATGGAGACATGTATAATCCCGAATATCTTCCTTGATATTCATATATTAAACACAGGTGCATGGGACGTACACAACGGAACATTCTTAAATAGGAACACATCGCACCACGTGAAAGTGACTTATGACAAAGAAAGAGTGATATGTCGTTCAAGTGAAGAATCACAACAGGTGTGGCACTAGATGCCGGCAGCCCTGCAGCCGACGATAACACGCTCGAACTGAGGTTCGTATGAGACCTGCTCGTCGTCGTCGTCGTCCGACACCTCGGGGGTGGGGTACTGGGTGGGTACAGGGGTGGGCAGGTGGTCGCCCCGTGGCTGGGCTCCCTCCTCGCCGGCGGTGTAGACAACCGTGTAGGTGACGCCATCTGGAGCGGTGTAGCTGAACTGTCCGGACGCTTGTAGCTGTCGTCCTCTGGATGTCAGACTCGGACACAGATATGCCGTTCTCAGACACGAGAGCTGAAACAATGCAATTGCATGGTGAATTGACGACATGAGGGCACGACTAGGAAGGAAGACGACTCCCTCCCACCGAACAGACAGCCGGTCTCTCATTCACTCAAACAAACGGTGTGTTTTTAGACAGAGTTCTTATTTCTTATCCTGATAATGAGCACATTAAAAGGGCGGCGGCTTTCATCATAAACAGTGGGAAAGCTTATCGTTACTCAGACCCCGTGGTTTGTTTTAATCTCTATCACTTCAAAATCGGTGGCCGCTTACGACTGTGCGTAGAAGCCAACGTCCCTGTGGTCGATGTTTTGTCTAAGGATGTCGATAGAGTCGCTGTCGTATTACAGCTCAGGGGCTGGCGGCTGCCAGGGCGAACACGACGGCCATGATATACTGAAAAAGGGTAATTACCCAACTATGACTTGTACATCAACACAGAGGGGAATGAGTGAGATGCACAAATTCGTGAAATTTAAATATAAGTTCATGCCGTCCGACGAATCGTTTGAATAATGGAATGCCCTTGTTTAAATCTGAACGTTACCGTTAACCCGCGCCGTCTCTCCGGTCAGATCCTCACACCCCGTCTGGGGGCGGATAGTAACCTCCTCTAAAATCCAAACTAAGCATCGCACGAAAACGAAAGAGGTGTCATCGAAAAGCGCTCGACGAGTAGGGTCCGGATCCACCCCACAACAATTTCCTCCCAAAAGTGACGTCACCAGGGATAGATTTCCACGACTTTTCCCGACTTACATTATGTTTTTCGCTCTGGAGAGTTCATTTTTGGTATATGTGAAAATAAAAATTTGGAATAAGAAAAGGACAGCGAAATCGAAAAGGGTCAGTCAATTTTTCGCCCCCCAATTTTTTTTTTCTAACTTTTTGAGTTTTCAAGTTTTCTTTAATCTACCTTTTTCCAATGGGTAGAGCAGACCGAGAAACGTTGTAGGAAGTCAACTTCCCGTCATAAGAGATTAGTGGTGTGCTGAAGTGAGTTGCTGCGAGGAGCAATTGCCATGTACGTTTCGTGAGGTGAGGGATCATTGGTCGTCTACATCAGTGTTCGAACAGTACTATTACCAGCTCCATGTTTGATGTTCGGGAGGCGGGTGAATAGTGGACTGATGCTTCTCTGGGCCGAGGAGCCGGCTTTTATACAGTGGAGCCACGCAGCCACGGGGACACCTGTACCGAGCGTCGAGGTCACGTCTGGACCGGACCCGGCCGTGTCGGAGGCGCGTGGTCGGAAATGCACATGTGCATACGACGTGAACCGTAACCAACGTGGGATTGCAGGAATATAACACGGGATCAGAAGACAAATGAAACGGCAGTGCTAACTTTGTTTGAAGCTTAATATGGAGAATGCTGGGTTTAAGTGATCGAGTTTTGAGTAAGACTCTCATGGTTACGTGGCATACTTATCAACCAATAGACGGTCAGGCACAAATAAGAAGTTCACCCGCTGAGCAGCTGGAAGGTAGACAGGTCGAAAATGCGAGAAGAAAACTTGTTCTTTGGGACCCCCATACTATGGGGCACTATTTTAAAGGATATGTTCATTTGCAACATTGCAACATAACGCGAACCAAAATATTTTCTCAGCTCCTTCGCATTGACACCCGTATCAAGTGCATCGCCGTCCCAAGGCACGCCATTCACGGTCTCGTGATGTGCAGACGCGGTAGCTTGCTCTTGTTTTTCAAATGCAATGATACCACCTTAAACCCGCGCCGTCTTTCCGGTCAAATACTCCCACCACGTATCGGGTGGGGGGACGGTTCAAGACCCCTCTAAAATCCAAACCAAGCATCGCACGAAAACGAAAGAGGTGTCATCGGAAAACGCTCGACGAGTGGATCCGGGTCACCCTCACAAAACACTTTCCCCAAAAGTGAGGTCATCAGGGCGACTAGAATTTGACGACTTTTTCACGACTTACATTATGATTTGACTCTGAGGATTCATTTTGGGAGATATATGGAAAATATTATTTGGAATGAGAAAGGACAGCGAAATCGACCAGGGCTATATTTTTGTAGGCTCCCAAAATAACATTTGTATTTTTCAAATATCACAATTTTGAGTTTTCAAGTTTTCTTTATTTTCCTTTTTCAATGGGTAGAACAGGCCGAGAAACGTTGTTGGAAGTCAACATGCCCTAATAAAAATGCTTTAGCCAGAATCCTGTATTTGAACTGCAATTTGACAAATACGCAAAATTCATAGGTAGTCAGAAACGGAAAAGATGAAAAATTAAACTCGTACGTTTTGTTGCATCCGTAAAGATAAGCAAACGCTGAAAGTTTCATTAAAATGTCTGTATCCGTTGAAGCGTGACGACTGGTTGAACTTTTTGGAGATGACCCTACTTGACCTTTACTAACTCGTTGACCCTGGATGACCTGACCGAAAAATGTTGACTCAGCATGTCAAATTTATGTGGAAAAAGGTATGCAAAATTTGGGCGCGCTGCCGTGCACCGTTCGTCCGCTATCTGCGAAAAACCTGACGGAGGGGGGCGGTTGAAGACACACTCCCGAGACGGGACGGGCTAATTCTAAAATTGATTCATCATCTCATTGTCATGCATGGACACAGATGTTTTATTCTACGCATCTCCAATCCGAATTCTGCTTGTGCGTGCATCTCTTCGCACTGTTTGTGCCAGTGGTTCGATGCATCACAGAAACAACAAACAGCGTGATGGACATCCCTATCTGAGCTTCCCGTCTATGGTGTATGTCCTCGATGCACGACTATTCAAAACTACTTTGGCTCACACGGGTTGCATGAACTCCGCCCATATGTCATTGTTGCCCATATCAGAAATAATGCACAAAGGATATACTTCATCATCGTGGATTCTAACTACTACCGCAGATCTCCTTCGCTTCTCAGGTCACCGCGTTTGGTGCCAAGGAAGGGGTGTCACCAAACTCGGAGTGGTCGCGGCTGTCGGTAGATGGCACTGCATGCAGATTCCGCACCATTTCGGATACAGACGGCTGGTTGAGCATTCGCTGACTCTGTTCAGGACTAGAGGGTCGCCCACTTAATTTCACTAGGCGGATTTTCGTCACAGCATGTTTAACTGACACATACCCGATTTCATGAGCCGCCGGCCGGTCTTGCCTGAGGAATGCCGACTGCTGAACTACACACTACTGCACATTGCTGCACACTACTGCAGCACATTGCTACACACTGCTACATGCTACTGTAAGGAGGGATGTAGGACCAGTTGGGTAGAAACGATCCCCATTTTTACGCCGTTTATGCCATTGTCAGCTCATATCAACACAGCTTTGATGGCAAATCGAGAAGTCATTTATCAATAATTAACTGGAGCACGACGTGTCCTAGCTCCCGATAAACATGCTACGGACCACCGGAACCCGATCGTGCTAGAGCTTTGCAAATGCCATCCCATGACAACGGTCATGTCTATTCCGTCCAGGGATGAAACACACTTCCCATCGGTACTTGAGCGCGGCTGGACGACCCAATGTTTTCCGCTGACACAATCACCGCGATCCAGTTCCGTTTGGACATGACCTCGACGGTAGGTACAGGCGTCCCCCGTGGCCGTGTACCTCCACGATATAAAGCTCAGTCTCCGCTCCATGGAGGCATCAGTCCACTGCTGACCCGCCTCGCGAACAACAAGCATGAAACTGGTAATTCCACAAAATTCCACATGCGGCTTCAGTGTGATACTGACAACTCTTTGTACCCGAATGTGTCGTAATTGCACAATTTCATATCAATCAATCAATTAAATCAATTTAATAATATATTTGCATTTCGAATTATGGCTACCAGTCTCGTTAGCAACGCTTCACTACGCGTGCAGATGCCTCTAGACAAACGGTGGCTCTTGCTTTTGCTATGCATTGCAATTTGTGCTACTTTCCCAACAGCGTTCACATCGTATTTTCCTTTTCAGTTCATCATCACCGCCATTCTGGCCGTGGCTGCCGCCGCCCTTCTGGACTGCCTTCCGAACACGATATCGTCAACATCCTCAGACAAACATCGACCACAACGACGACGGCTCCTACGAGGAATCGTGAGTGGATATCCATCCTGAAGTGGTGTGGTGGGGACTGTTAACGTCGCCCCAGCTGGATCATGGATGAGTGCCCTTTATGCGAGCATTGCTACTTGCACTACACTTAATATCTCTTTGGCAAAAATAGAGAGTGGACAGAACGCGAATCGAAAGAAGGGACGGACTTCAACAACTGATACTGTTGTGTCGTTCGAGATTAATTCCGCATGCTCTGATGACCCACCCGTGAAGTCATGTCATGCCATGGTGACTCACCCGTGGCGTTATTTCATGCTCCTGAAGACTCACCCGTGACGTCATTGCATGCCCTGATGACGTGCCCGTGACGTCATTTCATGCTACGATCACGTACTCGTGACGTCATCTAACTGCAGAACTTGCATTGTTTCAGCTTCGTGTCTGAGAACGGCATATCTGTGTCCGAGTCTGGACATCCAGAGGACGACAGCTACAGCGTGTCCGGACAGTTCAGCTACACCGCTCCAGATGGCGTCACCTACACCGTTGTCTACACCGCCGGCGAGGAGGGATTCCAGCCACGGGGCGACCACCTGCCCACCCCTGTGCCCACCCAGTACCACACCCCCGAGGTGTCGGACGACGACGAGCAGGCCCCTGTCTCGTACGAACCTCAGTACGAGCGTGTTCTCGTCGGCTACAGGGCTCGCCACATCTAGTGCCACACCTGTTGCGATCCTTGACTTGAACGACATATCAATCTCACTTTGTCATCATTGAGTTGTCGCACTGTGCGGTATCTTCGTATTTAAGAATGTTCTATTGCGCATCGTGTGTGTCGAGAATGTGTGCTGAATACATGAACATCAAGAAAGCATGTTCGGAATTCGAAACATTTCTTTGACTACATTTGTAGCAGGGCGATGTCGCGACAGGGCTTAAAGAGACATGTAGAGTAATGTCTCAACGAAAAATGTCACGCTCCGGGGTGTTAGTATCAGCTCATTGTTCGCCAAATCAGCGTCTTGGACGGAAGTTCACACGCTGGAGGTCTGCAATTAGAGAGGATCGTAACCAAAGCGCGGGTTCGTAATGTCCGGGCTGCGAACGGTGTGCCAAGGAAACGGTAGAGGTGTTAAGAGTACGGGCAGATTGAGGTTCGTAAAGCGAGCGGTGCGTAATGGATCAGTGCGCATAGCAGAAATAGAAGTACTTTGGAATCGAAGCGTGATTTTTTGCTCCTTCTTCTCCTTCGCTTCTCAGGTCACCGCGTTTGGTGCCGGGGGAGAGTGGGGAAGGGCGGGATTCACCAAACTCAGATCGGTCGCGGCTGCCAGTAGATGGCACTGCATGCAGATTCCTGACCATTTCTGATTCGGACGGCTGGTTGAGCATTCGCTGACTCTGTTGAGGACTAGAGGGTCGTCCACTTAGTTTCACTAGTCGGATTTTCGTCACAGCATGTTTAACTGACACATACCCGATTTCATCGGGCCGCCGGCCGGTCATGCCTGGGGAATGCCGACTGCTGTACACATGTTCCACTGTTATACATTGCTACACACGGCTACAAACTGTTACAGACTGCTACACAGTACTTTACACTGCTGCACACTGTTACACACTGCTGCACACTGCTACATACTGCCACACATTGTTACACACCGCTACACACCGCTACACACTGCTATGCCCGGCTACACACTGCTACACACTGCTACACACTGCTACACACTCCTTGCACGTTGTTGCGTGTACGTGATGTGTAGAGATATCCCAGGGTGGGTTGGTATGGTGCGCTTGCACTGTACCTGACCTCCAGCCGGCTGACCTTGCTGTAGTCACGGGTCAGCTGTGGACCGCTACGTGTCACGGTCACCTCAGCCAAGGTCAAACACGCATCCAGCAAAAATACCAGTGTTAACGAAGGCGGGAATTTCAACTCCGAACACGGAGATAACTTGAACTAGTTGTGAACAGCTCAAGTAGAGTGCTGGTGGCTAATTGCTGATATGGGTTTTCAGTTGCCGATAAAGGGCAGTTGTGTAATCAGACCGACCTCGCCGTCCCGGTAGCTCAGTTGGTTAGAGGGCTGACCTGCAATAGTTTCCCTGTCCTGCCAAACAGGGTTCGAGTCGCTTTGCGCGCTCGCATTTAGCCCCAGGCCGGGAGTGTCAGTTGGCAGCTGGCCTGACAAGGCCGGGGACGAGCTACCTGGCGGCCGTGTCGGTGTATTGACGGAACGTAAACTTTCGATCAAAATGTTGTCGTTGAACCGGAATTCATAAATCGGGTGGTGGGGCCAGGGTTCACGCAACAAGCTCTGCTTAACAATATAAACCTGGTTCCTGAAGCCACCCCAGCACCAAGTCGGATTAAAGTTATATACAAATATATATATATATATATATATATATATATATATATAAATTACCCTGCTGATCCATTGACTCACCGTCACAAAAAACCAGTACAATCAGATATAATAGTCACAGAATGGGGAAGCTAGCCATGGACTTTGGAAGTTGATGCGTCGAAGGTTAGATGGCCAGCACAACTCTACGCGCCTGCTATGAATATATCTTACCTGGATAAAGGACCAATGTCCGTTTATGAATTCGGTAAATGTTGACTGGGAAGCCATTGACGGGTGCGAAGCCAGCTTGTCGTATTAATGGCAGAGTTCGAAATGTACACCAATGGACGACATTTATTCTTGTGAATTCGCTAAGTGGTCATGACAAAGAGACGAAACCAAAGTTGGATAAGTTTGATCAAGTGAGGACATATGATGCAAACTTTTATGCTGCCAGTGGCGGCCTTGTACTGCAAATGTTGACTTCGCATGGGGTGTGAATGCTGTGTTTCATCGTACAGTGAACATTTGCATCAAGCATCCAACCATTTTCTGACCGACCCATGCATGATTTTGTAGGCTCCCAACGACATTTTTTGGGGCCCATGTGCGAACTTTTTAGGCCCCGGCGTGATTTCCACCTACAGATGTCCAAAGTTGCATTCTTGGGTACCGCATAATGTGCAAAGAACTCAACTTATTCCACGCGTGCAGTAAAATTAACGTTCATCATCTAGGGGACGAGTGGTCCAGGGGTAAATTGCTCGTCTCACAGTCGAAAGGTTGTGGGTTCGAGTCTCGCCTGTCGCTACTTTTCGCCCGCGACCAATCGGCGTGAGAGATTGGCGACGCTGCATGACTCAACGGTCGATGTGTCCTAAAGTCAATAACCAACGTTCATCATCTAAGGCCACGCGGTGGCACGCAATTCGATGTAATGCATCCTCGATGGAAGGTGGACCTTTTACGCGCGCCCGAGCTCCAGGTTTCCAGATAAGTCGCTGCAGAACAGGGCAGTACTCTAGTCTAAGCTGTGGATAGGTGCTTAGCAATTACTTCTCTTATTATATTTAATTAGGTTTTATCTTATAAGCATTTTCGTAGCACGCAAACTATACTATATTAACCTAGCGACGCCGCAAGACGCCATCTTGTATGCGCCAAAGGGAGGCCTCGTGGCTTTGGCGTGTTCTCGACTCTTCGATTTCTGTAGTAGGAGATATTACAAGTGTGTAGATTTGATAAGTACATTAGACAACATTCATACTATCCTAACATACTTTATTTATTTTTTGGTGTGCATAGTGTGTTTGGTGTTGAAGTTTAAGATAGTTTAATTAGTAGTAAGTTGGGGGTATTCATAAGTGCTGTGTGACTGTTCATTTTTCTGTCTAGCCATAAGTGATATCAAAGGGATATTTATATAGTTGTCTACTTGTGTGGAAGATAATTAGATTAGACATCTTGTTTAGGTATTTAATTTATTTAAAAAAAACAAAACAAAACAAAAAAACAAACAATTGTTTAATAGTTTCTGCTTTTCTTGAGGCACTCAGATATTTAACTGACAGTACAGGAGGTAGCGATTTATAGTGAATGATAGTTAGCTTTTTTATCGGTTGTTTAGCAAGTTAATTTAGCAAGTTAATTTGAATCTAAATCTAGGCATAAGCTGCAGCGTTTAGGATGGTTTCGACCAGGATGCAGGCACTAGAGGAAGAAATTAGGACCCTTAAGGCAGAGGTTTCCAACCTCAAGGCTGCCCTTGTTGCACAGGGTAGGCAAAATAAAGCAACAAGGGGTCAATCCGTAGCAGGGACATCGTATGCCCAGGTGGTTGCAGGCCACCAGGTAGCTGAGGTTTCCCCTACTGTGGAGGTGGCTGGAATCTCTCAAGAGGGAGTGTTAATAGTGTTAATAGTGAACAGAGGAGGGGTAGTTCTGGTAGGTCACAGGAGGGAAGTGGCATGAGGTCAGGGGGTGGAGGATTTGGAGACGCGAACCTAAGGAAAGGGTCAGTGAGTGGCAGGTGGCAGGTGGTAGGAGCGGGAGGAAGTGTAGCCGACCGGCCCAGCGGGCAGGCATAGTAACAGCAAATATGTTCCAGGCATTGGATGACTGCCCCCAGGATAGCAATAGTAAGGAGTCAGTGCTGGTCATAGGAGACTCTCGTGTGCGTCATTTAGAGCGGGTATTTTGTAAAGGTAGGAGGGACAGGAGGTGCATCACCAGGCCTGGTGCCAAGGTGAAGGACCTGGTACCTGCGGTGGCACAGGTCACCAGTGATCACCAGTTTAACACAGTCATAGTGCATGTAGGGGTAAATAACATAGGTCATACTAGGAGCGAGGAGCTTCTGCGGGAGTACAGGGCCCTTCTGGCCACCCTGAAGGGTACCAATAGAGTGCTTGTAACAGGAATTTTGCCTAGGGCTAGAGCCTCCCCTGAGTGGAGCTCTAGGGCACTGGCAGCTAACACCAGGGTAGGAAAGCTCTGCCAGGAGCTAGGTTTTACATTTGTAGACGAGTGGAGCAGGTTTTATGCATCGTGGGACCTCTATCAGAGGGATGGCCTGCATTTTTCTGAGAAGGGGGTCCATGTGTTAGGCAAAGTATATGAGCATGTCCTTCAGGGAAACTAGGAAATGGGGTGGGGAGGGATGAAATTGCATTGCCAACTCAGGAATATTCCAATAGTGTCAGCCAAGGTAATAGAACCTCAAAGTCTGCAAATAGGGACAGCAGCAACTCAAGGGGACAGAGTTATAGTTCATCTAGTGATAAAAGAACTCCTCAATATGAAAAGGTCAAAGGTGGTTATGGAGCATTTGTTAAGTGTATGATGTTTAATGCTCAGAGTATCCGTTCCAAATTTGATGAATTCAAGTGTTATGTTGCTGAGGAGGAACCGGATTTTGTTTGCATTACGGAGGCATGGGTCAGTGAAGGATATTTTGGAGATAACTTACAGGACTATGAGATCCAGGGATACAATATGTTTTCGTGCAATAGGGGTCCAGCAATGAAAGGGGGTGGTGTAATGCTATATGTGAATAGCTTATTCAGTTCTCAAAAAGTAGCAGGTGGGGATAAAAATGTGTCTGTGGAGTCCATTTGGCTTGATGTCACTGTGGGAAAAGGCAACAGCAATACTCTTAGGATAGGAGCTTTCTACCGATCAGGAACCCTGCCACATTCTCAGCAACTGGAGCTTGACAAGGTGATTTGTGAGGAAATCAGTAGAAACTTTAAGAGGAAGTGCCTTATTCTCGGTGACTTTAATCTAAAAGGTTATGAAAATGCTGGTGTTGGCTCCCCATCATGCAAAATGTTCAGGAAATGCCTTGAAGAGGACCTGTTCTTACACCAGTTTGTATCGGAACCTACCAGGCATGGTTCATTCTTGGACCTTGTATTCTCGGATTTAAGTGACTTGGTTCAAGACTTGACTGTAGGCGAAACTCTGGGAAAAAGTGACCATAACATAATTAGATTCAAGGCACATGTAGGGGAGATTATCAAGGATAATTTGGTAAAGGTTCCAAATTTCAACAGAGCAGACTTTAACGGCATGAGAGCGGCTTTAAGTGCCATCAGATGGGAAGAAGAATTCTCCAATTTAAATGCCTGTGAAATGTGGGAAAAGTTCAAATCTTACTTAAAGGA
Organism: Imbricaverruca yamaguchii; assembly: GCA_034440575.1. Lineage (NCBI taxonomy): Eukaryota > Metazoa > Arthropoda > Thecostraca > Neoverrucidae > Imbricaverruca > Imbricaverruca yamaguchii. Next base: position 70,956 of record JAOTOL010000638.1, on the reverse strand, counting down.
AACTCAGATTAGACATGTCCCCCAAAAGCAAAGACGCAAAAGAAGGGTAGGAAAGCCAGCATGGCTTACACCAGACGTGATAAAAGCAATTAGGGCTAAGAAAACTGCATTTAGAGTTTTTAAAGAAGCCTCAAATGTCATTAATCTAAAGGCGTATCGAAAAGCTAGAGACACTGTGAAGCAAAAAACCAGAGCAGCAAAGCGAGCAAAGGAACTGGATTTAGCTAGAAACTGTAATGGGGACAGTAAAAAGTTCTTTAGTTTCTACAAGCTGAGTAAAGTTTCTAGCACAATTGGTCCACTGGAAGTAAACGGGACTACATTGGGTGAGGATAGTGAGATGGTTGAGGAGCTGAGCAAGCAGTTCAAATCAGTGTTTACATTGGAAGATATGACCAATCTGCCGACCGTACACCATAGTTCAGTTACATGGGATCTGACAAATGATGTTGATTTCATTGGTAGTGATGTTGTTTACAATCATATCAGGAAAATAAAGCCAAATAAGGCAGCAGGACCTGATGATATTTATGCTAGGGTGTTGCGGGAAACTGAAAAGGAACTGGCATTTCCACTTAGTATAATATTTTGTAGATCAGTTTCACATAATGAAATTCCAACAGACTGGAAAAGGGCAAATGTAGTTCCTATTTTCAAGAAAGGAGAAAGAGGGAAAGTTGAAAACTATAGGCCAATAAGTCTCACATCCCTAGTCTGCAAGGTACTCGAATCAATTATCAAGGATAGAATAGTTAGTTATCTGGAAGGTAGCAGATTGATTCAAGATACTCAACATGGATTTAGAAAAGGACGATCGTGTCTCACAAACCTCTTGGACTTTTTGAACTTCGCCACAGAACAATTTGATCAGGGAAATCAGGTTGATGTAGCATATCTTGACTTTAGTAAGGCCTTTGACAAGGTACCCCATAAACGGTTAATGATACAGCTTCAGTCCCATGGTATTGCAGGTAGCATCTTAAAATGGATAGAGTTGTGGCTTTCAGATAGACAGCAAAGAGTGATGCTAAATGGTACAAAGTCATCATGGCAAAATGTTCTTAGTGGAGTCCCCCAGGGGTCAGTACTAGGGCCATTACTGTTCATTATATTTGTAAATAACATTGAAAGTGGCCTAAGCAGTAAAGTTTTGAAATTTGCAGATGATTTGAAGGTCTTTAGGGCAATAACAGGTCAGGATGAGCATATCTCGCTGCAAAAAGACTTAGACGAACTTGTGAAGTGGTCCGAAGAATGGCAAATGAAATTTAACTTTGATAAGTGCAAAATCATGCATGTAGGTAAGCAGCATATGAAGGCTCCATACTTGATGGGTGGCCAAGTGCTATCAGTGACTCAACAGGAGAAGGATTTAGGTGTTATTCTAAACACAAAATTGGGGGCATCAGAACAGACCAAGGAAGCCAGGAAGAAGGCACTGAGAATGCTCGGGGCAATAAATAGGAATGTATCATACAGAAGTGAGGAAGTGATCAGGAAGCTTTACTGTGCATACGTCAGGCCACATTTGGAATACTGCATCCAAGCTTGGTCTCCTAGCTATGAAAAAGATTGTTGGCTTTTAGAGAGAGTACAAAAGAGGGCTACAAAAATGGTTAATGGCATAAGCAACCTGGCATATGAGGAAAGATTGAAGAAATTGAATATGTTTTCACTTAGATATAGAAGGCTGAGAGGAGATCTCATCGAGATCTTTAAATTTGTCAATGGTCTGGAGAGGGGATACCTTGGGGACATGTTTGAATTTAACAGAAATGATGCAATTAGAGGTCATAAATTCAAAATTAAAATTAACCACAGCAGAACAAGGTTAAGGCAAACTTTCTTCACCAACAGGGTAGTGGAACACTGGAACCAGCTGCCAGAAAACATCGTCAGTAGCAGCACATTGAACATCTTTAAAAACAGCATAGACAATCATTATAAGAATAGAGGGCTTGCTTTTCAGTATTACAGGGAGGGCTGATTGGCAGATTTGGTGGGCAACTGGTTCAGTGTACAGAGTGCAACCAAGAAGGGCCCTTGTGGCTCGGAGTTGCACTAATCTTTTATGTCTTTATGTCTTTATGTCTTTGGCGTTGGAATCATCTCGCTAAGTGAAGTACCCGTGAAAGTGATACGGGGTGTCACTGTGACCCATTTTTAATTTCTGGTGGTCAAACTGTTTGTGCTATTCAATTATTGGCCTTTGGCATACCTTTGTTAGCCACCAGGATCGTACTCCGAAAATTTCGCCGGAATCGGAGAGTGCGCGAGAAGGATGCCAAATGCGAATGCGAAGGTGTTGTTAACATCATGTGCACATGCTTTGCAACGGTGATTGGAGGGATTTGCTAAAGAAAAATTGACAACCAAATTGTAGCACGATAAGCTATAATTCGTCTTGCCAGCTTCAACACCCCACAGAGTTTGATCCAGCTGAGAATGACCTTTCCGGACTAGTGTGGGGAGCAGGGGCGGTCCGTGGCACCCAAGTGAGGTGAGGCAGAACAAAAATCGCTGGATTTCGACCAGTATTTTTCATAAGAACCCATCATTATTTGATGTTAAGATAAGCATGAACAGCTTAATTTGTCGCTGCCAAGGCTATCACCATCGTTCCGAAGTCAATTGATTTCAACACTCTCCCTCGTGTTCAAATGTTTCCGAAATTGTCGGGAAGTTTTCATGTATAACATAACATTGAGGTTTTCATATATTTCCATTTCATATCCCGAAATAGCTGGCATACACACACACATATTACATATATATATATTATATTACATATATGTATATATAGTTATGATAATTGTTGTCATTTTTATGATTGAACATTCAGTGCAAAATACATGAAGTTAAGAGAACGCCCACATCGATGGAATGCATACTCCATGGCACCCCATGTTAAAAGTATAATTACTAGTGGGTAGCGCCAACATTGAGGGAGAAACCTGCCCTTAAAAATATAGAAAAAGAGCACGCCTGGTCTAAACATATATGAATGAACAATGGAAAACAATCCTGCAAACCAGCTGCAGGTTTCGTATCTGCACATGGGTAATAAGGGCATGATGTTCCAACCATTATAGGTGCATCCGCCGGTAGCCGAAATGTAATGTTGCCCCCCTTTCCTGGCCGGATGGGTACCACCTTCCCATTGGGGCACATGCCACCAGTACACCCACCCTTGTGTACGCCCCTGCACCGAGTGCGGAGGAATTATGTTGCAACAGCTGCAACACCCTTACCTGCTCTTACCCCTCCTACCTGGCCGTAATCTTCAGTTGACATGTCTCATCATGCTGCTACTACCCGTGGCACAACGCGATTCCTGCGGCGCTTGACACGAATGGAGTCAGTGTGGGTCCAAGCAAAAAATCCTAGTGTTTTGGAAAATACGGCTCATATTCATGGACAAGATTCTTCAAGCTTTCAAATGGACCCAATTTTGTCCCATTTCGATGGTATTTAAGATAGGAAATATCGTGTGGAAAACACGGAAATTTCGCTGGAGCGCCTACCGGACTGAGCAATTGTCCAGCCCATGTGACGTCACCGGTTGCCAAGCAATATTGGACGGCCCGGCCTACGCTGCGCTTGTTATGAAAGGAAAACTTACTATACGGCGATATGTGCGAGAGGCTAGCCTCTGCCGACCGGTGATAGAGCTACATGGAAGCTAAGACTTAAATCGTGTAAATGTAAATGAAGTTCAATTTTCACCATAATTATGAGTCACCAATGCATATTTGTTTCCAGTTGTTCAAGTTCGCTGTTATCCCGTGAATGAAAGCATCATTTTATGAAAATAACATAAAAATACTTCCCAGCTCTACTCAGGTGTGGCACTACCCTAGTGTCTTACATGGGCCGACCGCCCCTGGTGGGAAGTCCAATAGCATGTGGTCGGGATGGGAAGGGAGCAGTCAGATTCACAGCCAGAGTCAGACTCAAATTGTATTTGTCACAACAAGAAACCATACATCGAATGCAAGCAACCATGTAAGCGCCCATCTAAGCTGGGCTGAAGTTCCGCCAAACCGCATCAACTCCGGATCAACCCCTCGGAGAGCTTGGTACACAGTAGTGACGCGACGAAAGCACCAGAACGTCGACAGGCACAAAGCAAGTCACAACAATCACAAACACACGGACGCACGCACACACACACACACACACACACACACACGCGCGCGCGCACGCACACACGCACACAAGCACATACATACATACATACATACATACATACATACATACATACATACATACATACGTGCATACATATATACATACATACATGCACGCACACACACACTGCGGACACACGGACACAAACAGGGACACAAGGACACAGATGCGGACACACGGACACAAACGCGTACACACGGATGAACAGGGACACGCGGCCACAGATTCGGACATACGGACACATAAGCGGACATACGGACACAGACGCGGACACACGGACACAGACGCGGACACACGGACACAGCCGCGGACACACGGACACATATGCGGATACACGGACACAGACACGGACACACGGACACAGACGCGGACACACGGACACAGATGAGGATACACGGCAGCATTCGCTGAACACAAATCACATGCAGCAACTAGCTACCCACGTCCCACTGACAATGCAATCATAATTCGCTTCGTCGTTGGTTCAGAAACATTGTGGGCCAAGATGCACAAAGTGTAGAGCTAGCTGACCCTGGAACGCATTGGGAGATAGGCGACCTATAGCATCTGGTGGCAGCGTGCTCCAGGGTCGAACTAATCTCTAAAGGCCAATAGTCTACAAGGTATCTTAATATATCTAAGTATTTAAGAAGGGAAAGGGAAAATTACTCCCTATCCTGAGAGATAGCGGACTCCCAAGGAATCGCGCTCTAGCTGGGAAAAGATTCCCTGGGTCCCAGAAGTATAACGCTGGGCCCCCAACAATCGCGTCAGAGCCCGAGAAATTGCAACAGAAACTTCAGCAAAATCACATCTGGGCATAAAAAATCGTTCGAAACGCCCCCAAAACTAATCCCGCCTACGGCGGCGCGGGCTAATTGTCTGCCTGATGGAAAACTTAAGCAAATGATCGCCACTGTAGATGTGGTGAGGTGGCTCATGCGGTTCTATCCTACAGCGCAGAAGTCCGTGAAGTTTCAGCGGAGGAGTCTTGAATGGCGCATTGCACGTGCTGACGTCAGGAATCCCCACCAGGCATGAGGCCGAGTGTTCTCTAGTGCTGATGAAGCCGGTGCTACCTTGCTGACGTCAACAACTTTGACCAGGTCTGAGCCAAGCGCACTCCGGTGACGTCTGTGCTGGACTTCTTGATGCCGTGATCTCAGACCACATCTGAGCCAGATGTGCTCTGGTGGTGAAGTCCGTGCTGGACTTATTGATGCCGTGATCTCAGACCACGTCGAAACCAGGCTTACTCTGGTGGTGAAGTCTGTGCTGGAGTTGTTGATGCCGTGATCTCAGACCACGTCTGAGGAAGGTGTCCTGTGATGGAGTCTGCGTTGGCCATGGTGACGTCAGGTATCCTGTGATGGAGCCTGCGTTGGCCGTGGTGACGTCAGGTGTCCTGTGATGGAGTCTGCGTTGGCCGTGGTGACGTCAGGTGGTCTGTGATGGAGCCTGCGTTGGCCGTGGTGACGTCAGGTGGTCTGTGATGGAGTCTGTGTTGGCCGTGGTGACGTCAGGTGGTCTGTGATGGAGACTGTGTTGGCCGTGGTGACGTCAGGTGGTCTGTGATGGAGACTGCGTTGCCGTGGTGACGTCAGATGTTCACGTCTGGCGAGGTCTGAGTTGGGTGTCCCTACTCCCGAATATATATGATAATTCTGTTGTTGTTGTTCCCTAGCCACCTGCTAATGGTGCCATCCTTTCGCACCACAGCGCCGTCCCGATTGTTGGGGTCATCACCGTTGATTGAGAGCAGAGCGGTGCCAGAGGTGGGCAGGTACGGCATGACCGCATCCCACCTCCCGTTGTCAGGGCGAGATATTTCGCCAACGCCCGGACGTCGGGAGGCAGACAACATAGATGTGTTGCGCGGTACCACGAAGGTGAAATATTTGCCGTCTAATGTCGATATGCGGAACCAGTAGGTAGAATCGCTACGCAGCTGACGAATGTCCTCGGCCAAATGGAGGATCGAATGCGAGCCTTCTTCGTCAGCAAGTTCTGAGTTATAGTCCAGGACGGTCTTCTCGTCGAACCTAGTTCCCCTTATGTTCTTCAGCAGCCTAGTTGTGCCCTTATTGACGGGCTTCATCGAGCAGGCCAGAGCCAGCGGCCGATTGTTCAGCCAACCGTACATTTTCGGTACGAAACTTCCGTACCTGTCTCCGGCAGAGAGCGTTTCGTAGATGACGCGGCAGGTGATCCCCTCGAGCTGGGTGCAGACGCGACCGCGGCACTTGTCGCCGGCCGCCCGGCAGTCCGAGTCCCGGCGACAGAACTGCTCGTGCTGGGAGGTGTTCGGCATGACGAAGTACTGCCAAGTGGCGTTCGGCGTCAGGCTGGCGTAGCTGGCCACGCTGCCGTACAGCCGGCACTCGCTCGAGGCGGCGCTGAAGCTGAGGCTGGCGCACGCCGGCACCTGGTGGCAGATGGCGCAGCAGGTGCAGCTGCTCATGCCGCTGCGTTTGATGGAGACGCCCCCCAGCTGCTCGCTGGCGCTGAGGAGGCCGTGGCTCCAGGCAGTGGTCAGGCAGGCGTCGGTCAGCCACGGCAGACTCGCTGCAGTCAGGAGAAGGAGGCGGCCGCCGGTCGTCACTGCGGTCCCCATCGTGTCTCACCTGCCGGCCTGACCGGACACCGGAGCAACAGAGACGTGCGCAGCTACCTGGAGCAAGCAAACCCGGCAGTTGTGTTGCCCGATCCGCCCGGTAAGCGCACTGAAGTCACCGAAGCCACCGTATGCCCGGCGTTCGTCCGTCCGGCAGGGTTCCGTCAGGAACAAACATTCGGGGCCACGGTGTGACCAGCACTGTGAGTTCGCCGTGCCGTCACGTCGATCATGGTCGGTGCCGTGTGCAAACGCATGGCTGCTAAGCAAGTTGGTACACACGGCAGTCGGCATGGTTATCACCGATGCACAAGTCTGAACGCGTGCGGATCAATAACAGTCCCTCTGGTGAGCAGTTGGTGACACAACATTCACAACTGGCCAGCAAACTGCCAAATGTACCTGTAGTAGACAGCGGATGGCCCATGGCTCCACTCTTTGCAAGTCATCCATTGACATCATAATCCATTAGGTTCTTGCTTCATTTTCATGTATGCGTAATGCGACTTCCGAGACGTCCGAACGGGCGCGGGGTCCCTGTCGGCTATTGGGGTCTTCTTATGAGCTGTAGGGGCATCCTGCTACCGACCAAGGGGCCTGACGACCAGCACGCCTGACGACCAGCACACTTCGTCAGGTGTTGGCGCCTTTTTCAGACCTCCAGGGATATTCATCCAGTTTGAAGATGCGTCCTGGCCTGGATCGTCCTGACTGTATGATGACCTACTTGTATGCCTTCGAAGATTCAAGGGGGCGAAGTAACATGTTACCAACTCCTATTTCACTGCAAGGTCGTCTTTCTGTTTCTCTCCCCTTTGACGTCTCCCTGCAGGCTGGAAGCTTTCAAAAACCATGAATAAGAAAAATGATCATCCAGCGATAGATTGTTTGCGTTGTCTAACACCCCACTGATTTTGACGGAGAGCTGCTCCTGGCCCAATAATTCAGCTAATTATATTATGAGTGTCCTAACTTTTCAATGCATCCTTCACCAAAAGTACCCGGTTCTCATGCGATCTTTGGATGTTCCGAAAATTGCGCCGTACATGCTGTGAAGAACAAATATCACATGTCTGCATGTTGTATGCTTGATTTCGCCGATTCTCATATGCGTATTACGAGTAGAACATTATACAGACTTGCATTTTCAAGCCATGTCAAATCCACATCCGTATGAACAAAACTCATCCCTATCCATATCCGTATCAGACATGTTCCGAAAAGTGGCGATTTGTGCACGCGACATCTTACTAAGGGCACTCTCCGTTGACTGGGGCCCTCTTCATTGACCTGGAACCCTTTCTGTCAGCCCCGGGCACCTTTGGATTAACAATGCCCAGTCCACCGTTGCATAATTTTCCAGTCCAATGTTTCATGGTGCGCGTGCACTGTACCTGACCTCTGGCCGGCTGACCTTGCTGTAGTCACGGGTCAGCTGTGGACCGCTTCGTGTCACGATCACATCAGCCAAGGTCAGACACGAATCCAGCAAAAATAGCTACAAGTATAAGTGGTAGACTTTACTCTATGCTATTTACTATATATCAAGCAATATATTTAATTTTTAAGCGACTCATAGCGACTCATGCCAAAGTTTTTTCTCCAGGCAAGCACCACGTTTCCCCCTGCTGCGCCGGTTGCATCGTTCTTGCTGCATAGATACCCTGAGGTAGGCAAGTATAGGTGTGTAATAAAATCATAAATTATGCTATTAAACAACTGAACTGCCATGTATTCATGTCATGGCAATGACTTATTGCAATGGTACTTGTCCATAGGTAAGCTGCACAATAGGCGTGGTAATGGCGAGGAAGCATTAGACTAGATAATAGATGAACAAGTGATAGATTCTTCCATCTCAATGACTTGGAATTGCCATTGATGGCAAGGACTTCATGTCTTTCAAACTTGAGTTCTTTCTTCCCTAGATTATAATATTAAAATTAATGAAGCATTGCTTAGCATCATCAAAAATCAACACAATATCTGATCCTAATTCCCCTTATGTTTTAGGCAAACATTCTGAGTCACGTCCAAAGAAGAATCTGTGAAGTGAGAATCACTTCGGAGTTGATTCCGGTATTTGGTACCAGCCTAACACCAGTTGGATAATTATTTCTCATAAAGACATATAGACAGTTTTTCCATGCTACCTAGAAGAAATCCTGTTGATAGGACGTCTGATCCTTGAAGAAGAAAAACAAAGATGTTAATTGGATATCATAACATGTTTGCCTTTCAATGGGTTGATTTCGCGTCTTTCTTCATTACTTAGGCGCATTTAATCCTAAGGTAAGTTTGTGGAATTCCATGCGAGTATAATCTGGCAAAATGGAACTTGATGGGGTCTAAAACATAGTTCGTGGGACGGAGGGCCCACTGAAAGTATACAAAGCTCAGCCTATGCTAGTTATCTGTGTAGCTTAATGGATCAATAATACGTCGGAAATAATTGATAGCATCCAATAGTCGATAATATTCGTTTTCCACTTATGGCAGGTTATGCAAGAGACCCTGGACGTGTTAGTTGAACGATCTCGGCAACGCCCCACCGCAGAAATACATCTATCTTCTATGCTATTATGCCGTGAGTGGTGCGAATTCAAATGTACCACTTATTGTTCATCTATTTTATGCTTGTTTCTTCTCGACTTCACGAATAGTTACTGACCTAGAGGTCAGTAACTATTGCTAACAGTAACTGACAAATATCTCACATTGGTTAGGACTGCAGTGAACGAATAGCTGGCGAAATTCGTTGAAATCAAGTTCAGCGATATTTGCAATGGTCTCATGCCAAATGTAAGGATGCTTCGAGAATTTGCAGCCGCGAGAAAGCTAGAGTTGCATCTTGTTATCCATTGTTTTGTCACTGTTAACAATTACACACCGTACACAAAGAAGAGAAAGGAATTAATGTTGGATTTTTTAATGAAAATCATTTGGCCAGCTTCGATTCCGAATTGCGTCCCAACTTCCCATACGGAACAACAACTTCATTTCATTACTACGAACCTTATTCCGGCCGTACCCTTCACACTTCACCGCCTACTTTGAAACATGTTCGCATCTGGAAGATCACGAGCATGTGCTTTTGTTAAAACCTCTCCCATTGCAGACTTCTGGTTTGTGAACATTCATCACAGACACTATTGTTTTCGATCAAACGATGATTTTCACGTTTTCCAACACCACATTTTCGGGTTGCGTGAGAGAGTGCAGTTAATCCAGATTATGCACTCACATGGCAGTGACCGGTTCAGGGCCGCTTTTGCTTGACAGCTAGGCGTCCAAAGGCCCAACCGACCCTGGGTGACACTAAGAGTCACTGCCGTTCGGTTCTGTCGATTATTGTCCGTCCGCAGCGATGTGGGCGGCCATTGGTTGACGTGACCGCGCCTTGGTGCTGAGCGAAATCAGTGCCCGTCATGCCGCGACGCAAACCGGCCGGTCCCAGTCCCGCAGCTGCAGGCAGGGGCAGCGTTGCCAGTCCGACGGCGGGCCATCGTACCACGGAGGCGGCAGGGTTCTCCTGTCCCTCCAATGAGGCCCGCCACCACCCCGGCACATGTAGCCGATGGGGAGGCAGGATTGGGAACACATACACAGCCAATCCCCGGCAACAACGGGAGCTATGACATCTTATACCCCGTGGCGAACAATACGAACTGCCCGATCTGTGACATGTCTTGCCCAGAGGAACGGATTCTTGTTACACATATCCAGCGTCAGCATGACATCGCTGACGTGCTCTGGGTTTGTTCGCGCTGCCAGTGCTCTATGTCTACTCTGAGAGCAATGGCAGCGCATTACTTAAAGCATAAACGCGAGACTCATCCCGACTCGGTGTCAGAGGATCGGTCCGTCGGAGATGCCTCGTGCATGTCCGATGGGCCGAAACCAGGCGAGTTTGCCTGATAGGAATGTGGCCGCGGCTGGCCTACCCTCGCAGGTAAACAGCAGCATCGACGTTGGGCTCACCCGATGGAGTATAACGCCTCACTTCCAGAACCGTCTTTGAGGGCTCAGTGGACCGATGACGTGCTTTATGATATCGCTGTGGAAGAAACCAATTACACCGGCCGCACGATCAATCAACATCTGAATCGTGCGTTCCCAGCATATCCCATCGGATCGCTCATAGGCATCCGGTAGAAAGAGAAATACCGCAGTCTACTCCAGCGGGTGATCGAGTCGCGTGTTGTGACTTCGACGGAAACGGGACCCGTTGACCCAACGCTCTTGGTGAATGTGTCAAAAGGCCCGTCGGAGGCAAGTCGCGAACTTGGCTCAGTAACATCAAGGCGAAGTGAGCCCTCGGCAATACCATCTCCGAGGGAAGGTCCGTAACCCATTGCATCGGGGATTCAGGAGGTCCCACTGGCTCCGGTAGGTGGTTCCTCGGCGGTCTCCGAAGAGTCGGCACGTGTGGAAGTCCCGCTGGCCTCGTCCAGTGGTTCTTCGGCAATCCGGCCCGGTGAGCCGGCCGCGGGCGTCTTGTCGGCTTTGGCCGATGGCGTCGGCGGTCCAATCGCCGGGTCGGCCAGGGCGATTCCTCCTGTTTCGGCGGGGGTTCGTCTGTGCGTTCGCCGTCAGATCATCGACGGCGGCCACTATCGGCGCCGACCGCACAAAGGGATAACAATGGAAGGAGAGTCGGTCCGGTTGAGGCCGGTCGGGAGGAAAGGATAGCCGCGGCAACATTATTCCATCAAAGAGTGTTGACCGATGGTGGAAACATAGACGTGGAATATACCACCTTATTATCCCGTCTATGCCCTGGGGGTCAGGCAGCCCAACGTCGTCCCGCAAGGGGCGGCAGGGCTGCCAATGACCATCGACCCCCCGGTGACAGACCAACGTCACCGGCGCACGAAATCAACAGACCACAACGGCGCAGGGTACGATATCGTCTCCACCAACGACTATTCCGGACCAACCGGTCGGACCTCATGAAGGAACTGCGCATGGCGAATCCCACCTTGGAAAAGCCGTTCCTGCCGGACACAAACGATATAAAGAACACTTACCAAAACCGGTTCGGTTCAGACTTGCCAATGGACGATCACGAAATAACACCTCGGGAGGGACAGGAGGCCATTTACCTGACACCATTTTCATTGAATGATGCGCGGGGTGCCCTGAAGGGCCTTGGTCTCCTTTCCTCTTCCGGCCCCGATGGGCTCTCGGTTAAGACCATCCAGACCGAGTGGGGTTGCCGGAGGTCGTTCGGTGGGTGCTGAACACCTTCCGGGGTTGCGTAAAATCCCTGCGGCCTTTCGGGGCAATAGGACGACGCTCATCCCTAAGAAAGCAGGAGCCAGAGATGTGAATGACTTCCGACCCATTACGATCGGGTCAGTGGTCTTGCGACTGTACTGCAAGTTGCTTGACCGCCGCCCTCGGGTTAAAGTTCACCTCGACCCAAGACAGAAGGCTTTTACTGCTGCTACACACTGGCAATTACACACCGTACACAAAGAAGAGAAAGGAATTCATGTCGGATTTTTAATGAAAATCATTAGGTCAGCTTCGATTCCGAATTGCGTCCCAACTTCCCATACGAAACAACAAGAATTTCATTTCATTAATACGAACCTTATTCCGGCCGTACCCTCCACACTTCACCGCCTACTTTGGAACATGTTCGCATCTGGAAGATCACGAGCATGTGCTTTTGTCAAAGCATCTCCCATTGCAGACTTCTGGTTTGTGAACATTCATCACAGACACTATCGTTTTCAATCAAAAGATGATTTTAACGTTTTCCAACACCACATTTCTATTTGATACCTTACCCTGTCTTGTGATGCCACGACGACACACCACATCGCCTCCTAGGTAGTGAATGGAGACATGTATAATCCCGAATATCTTCCTTGATATTCATATATTAAACACAGATTCATGAGACGTACACAACGGAACATTCTTAAATAGGAACACATCGCACCACGTGGAAAGTGACTTATGACAAAGAAAGAGTGATATGTCGTTCAAGTGAAGAATCACAACAGGTGTGGCACTAGATGTAGCGAGCCCTGTAGCCGACGAGAACACGCTCGAACTGAGGTTCGTATGAGACCTGCTCGTCGTCGTCGTCGTCCGACACCTCGGGGTGGGGTACTGGGTGGGTACAGGGGTGGGCAGGTGGTCGCCCCGTGGCTGGAATCCCTCCTCGCCGGCGGTGTAGACAACCGTGTAGGTGACGCCATCTGGAGCGGTGTAGCTGAACTGTCCGGACACGCTGTAGCTGTCGTCCTCTGGATGTCCAGACTCGGACACAGATATGCCGTTCTCAGACACGAAGCTGAAACAATGCAATTGCATGGTGAATTGACGACAGGAGGGCACGACTAGGAAGGAAGACGTCTCCTTCCCACGGAACAGACAACCGGTCTCCCATTCACTCAAAAAACGGTGAATTTTTTTAGACAGAGCTCTTGTTTCCTATCCTGATAATGAGCACATTAAAAGTGCGGCGGCTTTCATCATAAACAGTGGGAAAGCTTATCGTTACTCAGACCCCGTGGTTTGTTTTAATCTCTATCACTCCAAAATATGTGGCCACTTACGACTGTTCGTAGGAGCCATCGTCCCTGTGGTCGATGTTTTGTCTAAGGATGTCGATAGAGTCGCCGTCGTAATACAGCTTAGAAGGGCTGGCGGCTGACAGGACGATCACAACAGCTATGATGTACTGAAAAAGAAGTAAGTACCCATCTATGACTCGTACCTCAACACAGAGGGGAATGAGTGAGATGTACAACTTCGTGAAATAGAAATATAAAGTCATGCCTCCGACGAATCGTTTGAATAACGGAGTGCTCTTGTTTAAATCTGAGCGTTACCGTTAACCCGCGCCGTCTCTCCGGTCAGATCCTCACACCCCGTCTGGGGGGGGGGGGAGGGCGCATTGTAACCCCCTCTAAAACCCAAACTAAGCATCGCACGAAAACGAAAGAGGTGTCATCGAATAGCGCTTGATGAGTAGGGTCCGGATCCACCCCCAAAACAATTTCCTCCCAAAAGTGACCTCACCAGGGGGCTAGATTTTGACGACTTTTCACGACTTACATTATGTTTTGGCTCTGGAGAGTTCATTTTGGGGTATATATGAAAACAAAATATTTGGAATGAGAAAAGGACAGCGAAATCGAAAAAGGCCAGTCACTTTTTTCGCCCCCCCCCCTCAATTTTTTTATTTCTAACTTTTGAGTTTTCAAGTTTTCTTTAATCTACCTTTTCCAATGGGTAGAGCAGACCGAGAAACGTTCTTGGAAGTCAACTTGCCGTCATAAGAGATGCTTACTTGAGCCAGAATTTTCTATTTGAACTGCAATGGGCAAATATGCAAAATTTACATGTAGTCAAAAACGAAAAAAAAATCCACTCATACGTTTTGTTCTATCCCTAAAGATAAGCAAACGCCGAAAGTTTCATTAAGATATCTGTATCCGTTAAAGCATGACGACTGGTTGAACGTTTTTGGAGGTGACCTCACTTGACTTTGACTAATTCGTTGACCCTAGATGAGCTGACTTCAACATTTTGAATCAACATGCCAAGTTGATGTGGGAAAAGGTATGACAAATTTGGGGGCGCTGCCCTGCGCCGTTCATCCACTATCCGTGAAAAACCTGAGGAGGGGGGCGGATGAAGAACCCCCCCCCCCAGGAGACGAGACGGGTTAATATTAGTGTGCTGAAGTGAGTTGCTGCGAGGAGCAATTGCCATGTACGTTTCGTGAGGTGAGGGATCATTGGTCGTCAATATCAGTGTTCGAACAGTACTATTACCAGCTCCATGTTTGATGTTCGGGAGGCGGGTCAATAGTGGACTGATGTTTCTCTAGGCCGAGGATCCGGCTTTTATACAGTGGAGGTACGCAGCCACGGGGACACCTGTACCGAGCGTCGAGGTCACGTCTGGACCGGACAAGGCCGTGTCGAAGGAGCGTGGTCGGAAATGCACATGTGCATACGACGTGAACCGTACCCAACGTAGGCCTGCAGAATATAACACGGGATCAGAAGACAAATGAAACGGCAGTGCTAACTTTGTTTTGAAGCTTAATGTGGAGAATGCTGGGTTTAAGTGATATCTTTTTTGAGTAGCACGAGCTCTCATGGTTAAGCGGCATGGTTCTAAGCGAATAAACGATCAGGCACAAATGCGAAGTTCACCCGAGTGAGTAGCTGGAAATTAAACACCTCGATTATGTGAGAAGAAAAACTTGTTCCTCGGGACAAGAATCAGATCAGATCAGAAGAGAAATGAAACGGCAGTGCTAACTTTGTTTTGAAGCTTAATATGGAGACTGCTGTGTTTAAGTGATCCAGTTTTGAGTAAGACGAGGTCTCATGGTTACGTGGCATACTTATCAGCAAATAAACGATCAGCCACAAATACGAAGTTCACCCGAGTGAGCAGCTGAAAAGCAAGCAGCTCGAAAATGCGAGAAGAAAACTTGTTCTTTGGGACCCCACCCATACTATGGTGCACTGATATAAAGGATGTGTTCATTTGTAATATTGCAACATAACGCGAACCAAAATATTTTATCAGCTCCTTCGCATTGACACTCGTATCAAGTGCATCGCCGTCCCAAGACACGCCATTCACGGTCTCGTGATGTGCAGACTCGGTAGCTTGCTCTTGTTTTTCAAATGCAATGATACCACCTTAAACCCGCGCCGTCTTTCCGGTCAAATACTCCCACCACGTATCGGGTGGGGGGGGGGACGGTTCAAGACCCCCTCTAAAATCCAAACCAAGCATCGCACGAAAACGAAAGAGGTGTCATCGGAAAACGCTCGACGAGTAGGATCCGGGTCACCCTCCAAAACACTTTCCCCAAAAGTGAGGTCATCAGGGCGACTAGAATTTGACGACTTTTCACGACTTACATTATGATTTGACTCTGAGGATTCATTTTGGGAGATATATGGGAAAATATTATTTGGAATGAGAAAAGGACAGCGAAATCGACCAGGGCTATATTTTTGTAGGCTCCCAAAATAACATTTGTATTTTTTCAAATATCACAATTTTGAGTTTTCAAGTTTTCTTTATTTTCCTTTTTCAATGGGTAGAACAGGCCGAGAAACGTTGTTGGAAGTCAACATGCCCTAATAAAAATGCTTTAGCCAGAATCCTGTATTTGAACTGCAATTTGACAAATACGCAAAATTCATAGGTAGTCAGAAACGGAAAAGATGAAAAATTCAACTCGTACGTTTTGTTGCATCCGTAAAGATAAGCAAACGCTGAAAGTTTCATTAAAATGTCTGTATCCGTTGAAGCGTGACGACTGGTTGAACTTTTTTGGAGATGACCCCACTTGACCTTTACTAACTCGTTGACCCTGGATGACCTGACTGAAAAATGTTGACTCAGCATGTCAAATTTATGTGGAAAAAGGTATGCAAAATTTGGGCGCGCTGCCGTGCGCCGTTCGTCCGCTATCTGCGAAAAACCTGACGGAGGGGGGGGGGGCGGTTGAAGACACACTCCCGAGACGGGACGGGCTAATTCTAAAATTGATTCATCATCTCATTGTCATGCATGGACACAGATGTTTTATTCTACGCATCTCCAATCCGAATTCTGCTTGTGCGTGCATCTCTTCGCACTGTTTGTGCCAGTGGTTCGATGCATCACAGAAACAACAAACAGCGTGATGGACATCCCTATCTGAGCTTCCCGTCTATGGTGTATGTCCTCGATGCACGACTATTCAAAACTACTTTGGCTCACACGGGTTGCATGAACTCCGCCCATATGTCATTGTTGCCCATATCAGAAATAATGCACAAAGGATATACTTCATCATCGCGGATTCTAACTACTACCGCAGATCTCCTTCGCTTCTCAGGTCACCGCGTTTGGTGCCGGGGGAAGGGGGGTGTCACCAAACTCGGAGTGGTCGCGGCTGTCGGTAGATGGCACTGCATGCAGATTCCGCACCATTTCGGATACAGACGGCTGGTTGAGCATTCGCTGACTCTGTTGAGGACTAGAGGGTCGCCCACTTAATTTCACTAGTCGGATTTTCGTCACAGCATGTTTAACTGACACATACCCGATTTCATAGAGCCGCCGGCCGGTCTTGCCTGAGGAATGCCGACTGCTGAACTACACACTACTGCACATTGCTACACACTACTGCACATTGCTACACACTGCTACATGCTACTATAGGGAGGGATGTAGGACCAGTTGGGTAGAAACGATCCCCATTTTTACGCCGTTTATGCCATTGTCAGCTCATATCAACACAGCTTTGATGGCAAATCGAGAAGTCATTTATCAATAATTAACTGGAGCACGACGTGTCCTAGCTCCCGATAAACATGCTACGGACCACCGGAACCCGATCGTGATAGAGCTTTGCAAATGCCATCCCATGACAACGGTCATGTCTATTCCGTCCAGGGATGAAACACACTTCCCATCGGTACTTGAGCGCGACTGGACGACCCAATGTTTTCCGCTGACACAATCACCACGATCCGGTTCCGTTTGGACATGACCTCGATGGTAGGTACAGGCGTCCCCGTGGCCGTGTACCTCCACGATATAAAATCTCGGCCTCCGCTCCAGGGAGGGATCAGTTCACTGCTGACCCGCCCGCGAACAACAAGCATGAAGCTGGTAATTCACAAAGTTCCACATGCGGCTTCAGTGTGATACTGACAACTCTTTATACCCGAGGGTGTCGTAATTACACAATTTCATATCACTCAATCAATTCAATCAATTTAATAATGTATTTACATTCCTAATTATGGCTACCAGTCTCGTTAGCAACGCTTCACTACGCGTGCAGATGACTCTAGACAAGCGGTGGCTCTTGCTTTTGCTATGCATTGCAATTTGTGCTACTTTCCCAACAGCGTTCACATCGTATTTTCCTTTTCAGTTCATCATCACCGCCATTCTGGCCGTGGCTGCCGCCGCCCCTTCTGGACTGCCTTTCGAACACGATATCGTCAACATCCTCAGGCAAAACATCGACCACAACGACGACGGCTCCTATGAGGAATCGTGAGTGGATATTCATCCTGAAGTGGTGTGGTGGGGACTGTTAACGTCTCGCCCCAGCTGGAGCATGGATGAGTGCCCTTTATGCGAGCATAGCTCCTTTCCATACACTTAATATCTCTTTGGCAAAAATAGAGAATAGACAGAACGCGAATCGAAAGAAGGGACGGACTTTAACAACTGAAACTGTTGTATAGTTCGAGATTCATTCCGCATGCTCTGATGACTCACCCGTGACGTCATTTCATGCCCTGATGACTCCCCCGTGGCGTTATTTCATGCTCTGATGACTCACCCGTGACGTCATTTCATGCCCTGATGACGTGCCCGTGACGTCATTTCATGCTATGATCACGTAGTCGTGACGTCATCTAACTCCAGAACTTGCATTGTTTCAGCTTCGTGTCTGAGAACGGCATATCTGTGTCCGAGTCTGGACATCCAGAGGACGGCAGCTACAGCGTGTCCGGACAGTTCAGCTACACCGCTCCAGATGGCGTCATCTACACGGTTGTCTACACCGCCGGCGAGGAGGGATTCCAGCCACGGGGCGACCACCTGCCCACCCCTGTGCCCACCCAGTACCCCACCCCCGAGGTATCGGACGACGACGAGCAGGCCCCCGTCTCATACGAACCTCAGTACGAGCGTGTTCTCGTCGGCTACAGGGCTCGCCACATCTAGTGCCACACCTGTTGCGATCCTTGACTTGAACTTCTTATCAATCTCACATTGTCATCATTGAGTTGTCGCACTGTGCGGTATCTTCGTATTTAAGAATGTTCTATTGCGCATCGTGTGTGTCGAGAATGTGTGCTGAATACATGAACATCAAGAAAGCATGTTCGGAATTCGAAACATTTCCATTGACTTCATTTGTAGCAGGGCGATGTCGCGACAGGGCTTAAAGAGACATGTAGAGTAATGTCTCAACGAAAAATGTCACGCTCCGGGGTGTTAGTATCAGCTCATTGTTCGCCAAATCAGCGTCTTGGACGGAAGTTCACACGCTGGAGGTCTGCAATTAGAGAGGATCATAACCAAAGCGCGGGTTCGTAATGTCCGGGCTGCGAACGGTGTGCCAAGGAAACGGTAGAGGTGTTAAGAGTACGGGCAGATTGAGGTTCGTAAAGCGAGCGGTGCGTAATGGATCAGTGCGCATAGCAGAAATGAAGTACTTTGGAATCGAAGCGTGATTTTTTGCTCCTTCTTCTCCTTCGCTTCTCAGGTGGCACTGCATGCAGATTCCTCACCATTTCTGATTCGGACGGCTGGTTGAGCATTCGCTGACTCTGTTGAGGACTAGAGGGTCGTCCACTTAGTTTCACTAGTCGGATTTTCGTCACAGCATGTTTAACTGACACATACCCGATTTCATCGGGCCGCCGGTCGGTCATGCCTGGGGAATGCCGACTGCTGTACACATGTTCCACTGTTATACATTGCTACACACGGCTACAAACTGTTACAGACTGCTACACACTACTTTACACTGCTGCACACTGTTACACACTGCTGCACACTGCTACATACTGCCACACATTGTTACACACCGCTACACACCGCTACACACTGCTATGCCCGGCTACACACTGCTACACACTGCTACACACTGCTACACACTCCTTGCACGTTGTTGCGTGTACGTGATGTGTAGAGATATCCCAGGGTGGGTTGGTATGGTGCGCTTGCACTGTACCTGACCTCCAGCCGGCTGACCTTGCTGTAGTCACGGGTCAGCTGTGGACCGCTACGTGTCAGAGCCCGAGAAATTGCAACAGAAACTTCAGCAAAATCACATCTGGGCATAAAAAATCGTTCGAAACGCCCCCAAAACTAATCCCGCCTACGGCGGCGCGGGCTAATTGTCTGCCTGATGGAAAACTTAAGCAAATGATCGCCACTGTAGATGTGGTGAGGTGGCTCATGCGGTTCCATCCTGCAGCGCAGAAGTCCGTGAAGTTTCAGCGGAGGAGTCTTGAATGGCGCATTGCACGTGCTGACGTCAGGAATCCCCACCAGGCATGAGGCCGAGTGTTCTCTAGTGCTGATGAAGCCGGTGCTACCTTGCTGACGTCAGCAACTTTGACCAGGTCTGAGCCAAGCGCACCGTGACGTCTGTGCTGGACTTCTTGATGCCGTGATCTCAGACCACATCTGAGCCAGATGTGTCTGGTGGTGAAGTCCGTGCTGGACTTCTTGATGCCGTGATCTAAGACCACGTCGAAACCAGGCTTACTCTGGTGGTGAAGTCTGTGCTGGAGTTTTTGATGCCGTGATCTCAGACCACGTCTGAGGAAGGTGCCTGTGATGGAGTCTGCGTTGGCCATGGTGACGTCAGGTATCCTGTGATGGAGCCTGCGTTGGCCGTGGTGATGTCAGGTGGTCTGGGATGGAGCCTGCGTTGGCCGTGGTGACGTCAGGTGTCCTGTGATGGAGTCTGCGTTGGCCGTGGTGACGTCAGGTGTCCTGTGATGGAGTCTGCGTTGGCCGTGGTGACGTCAGGTGGTCTGTGATGGAGACTGCGTTGGCCGTGGTGACGTCAGGTGGTCTGTGATGGAGCCTGCGTTGGCCGTGGTGACGTCAGATGGTCTGTGATGGAGTCTGCGTTGGCCGTGGTGACGTCAGGTGGTCTGTGATGGACTATGTTGGCCGTGGTGACGTCAGGTGGTCTGTGATGGAGACTGCGTTGGCCGTGGTGACGTCAGGTGGTCTGTGATGGAGACTGCGTTGCCGTGGTGACGTCAGATGTTCACGTCTGGCGAGGTCTGAGTTGGGTGTCCCTACTCCCGAATATATATGATAATTCTGTTGTTGTTGTTCCCTAGCCACGTGCCAATGTCGCCATCCTTTCGCACCACAGCGCCGTCCCGATACTGTTGGGGTCATCACCGTTGATTGAGAGCAGAGCGGTGCCAGAGGTGGGCAGGTACGGCATGACCGCATCCCACGTCCCGTTGTCAGGGCGAGAGATTTTGCCAACGCCCGGACGTCGGGAGGCAGACAACATAGATGTGTTGCGCGGTACCACGAAGGTGAAATATTTGCCATCTAATGTCGATATGCTGAACCAGTAGGTAGAGTCGCTACGCAGCTGACGAATGTCCTCGGCCAAATGGAGGATCGATCGCGAGCCTTTTTCGTCAGCAAGCTCTGAGTTATAGTCCAGGACGGTCTTCTCGTCGAACTTAGTTCTCCTTATGTTCTTCAGCAGCCTAGTTGTGCCCTTATTGACGGGCTTCATCGAGCAGGCCAGAGCCAGCGGCCGATTGTTCAGCCAACCGTACATTTTCGGTACGAAACTTCCGTACCTGTCTCCGGCAGAGAGCGTTTCGTAGATGACGCGGCAGGTGATCCCCTCGAGCTGGGTGCAGACGCGACCACGGTACTTGTCGCCGGCCGCCCGGCAGTCCGAGTCCCGGCGACAGAACTGCTCGTGCTGGGAGCTGTTCGGCATGACGAAGTACTGCCAAGTGGCGTTCGGCGTCAGGCTGGCGTAGCTGGCCACGCTGCCGTACAGCCGGCACTCGCTCGAGGCGGCGCTGAAGCTGAGGCTGGCGCACGCCGGCACCTGGTGGCAGATGGCGCAGCAGGTGCAGCTTCTCATGCCGCTGCGCTTGATGGAGACGCCCCCCAGCTGCTCGCTGGCGCTGAGGAGGCCGTGGCTCCAGGCAGTGGTCAGGCAGGCGTCGGTCAGCCACGGCAGACTCGCTGCCGTGAAGAGAAGGAGGCGGCCGCCGGTCGTCACGGCGGTCCCCATCGTGTCTCACCTCCCGGCCTGACCGGACACTGGAGCAACAGAGACGTGCGCAGCTACCTGGAGCAAGCAAACCCGGCAGTTGTGTTGCCCGATCCGCCCGGTAAGCGCACTGAAGTCACCGAAACCACCGTAGGCCCGGCGTTCGTGCGTCCGGCAGGGTTCCGCCAGGGACAAACATTCGGGGCCACGGTGTAACCAGCACTGTGAGTTCGCCGTGCCGTCACGTCGATCATGGCCGGTGCCGTGTGCAAACACATGGCTGCTAAGCAAGTTGGTACACACGGCCGTCGGCATGGCTATTACCGATGCACAAGTCTGAACGCGTGCGGATCAATAACAGTACCTAGGGTAAGCAGTTGGTGACACAACATTCACAATTGGCCAGCAATAAGCGCCCTCCGCACTTGTTCCGTTGCGTTAAGCGAAAAGTTTGATGTTGGTTTCATGTGAATCAGTCGCATGGTTCGGCCGCTAGGCCAATTGTAACGTAACGGTACATTTCACTACTCCGGAATATTTATATTTTCGTACAAATCTCTCCGGTGGTGGTGTTCCAGCCACGAAAGGGCGCGCCAGCATCCTTTTTTTCGACTGCTGGCTGAACTTATTCGGAAACTCCGAAAATGCAGTCTGGTAGTGGTTGCGGGCATGGACGAATCCAGCCGAACTATTTTCGATGGAAAAAATGCGAAGGAACAGAGACCATCACAAAGAGGCAGGCTACTTACTTGCACATGCAACTTTCTCTGCGGAAAGTCATTCGATGTTGGTGTGGAGACGGTGTAAAGCGGAGTCTTTTTCACGGACCCAAACACGTGCAGCCCGTGTGGCAATGACGGCGCGCGCACACACTGCAGTCCATGGTAGTCAATGGGAAAACGGTAGCCGGTACATCCGCCCAGGTAGTGAAAGTTTCGGCAAGTCGCCAAGTTCGGCCGTTTCCGAGAACCAGACCCAATCGTGAAAAACGATGAAAAACGTCGCTTCCGCTTTTCCCACCACCTTCGCGTTTGCTTTACCCATGATCGGGTTAAACACTAAATGTAGCTTTCTTAGCCTTAATTGCTTTTGTCAAGTTTGGTGTAGGCTTTCCTACCCTTCTTTTGCGCCTTTGCTTTTGGTGTACATGTCTCATGTGAATTCCCTTAAAGTAAGATTTGAACTTTGTCCACATTTCATAGGCAGATAATTAGGGGAATTCTTCCCATCTTATGGCACTTAAAGCTGCTCTCATGCAGTCAAAGTCGGCTCTGTTGAAATTAGGAACCCTTATCAAATTATTCTTAATAGTTCCCACTACATGTGCCTTGAATAGAATGCCCACTACAAGTCACCAAGAATAAAGCATTTCCTCTGAAAGTTTCTCTTATCTACTCACAAATCACCTAATTAAGCTCCAGTCGCTGAGAGTGTGGCAGGGTTCCTGATCGGTATGAGGCTCCTATTCTCAGTTTATTGCTGTTGCCTTTTCCCACAGCGACATTAAGCCAAATGGACCACAGAGACACATTTTTTTACCCCATCTGCTACTTTTTGAGAACTGAATATGCTATTCACATAGAGCATTACACCACCCCCTTTCACTGCTGGACCCCTATTGCACGAAAACATATTGTATCCTTGGATCTCATAGTCCTGTAAGTTTTCCCCAAGAAACCCCTCACTGACCCATGCCTCCGTAATGCAAACAAAATCTGGTTCCTCCCTAGCAACATAACATTTGAGCCCATCAAATTTGGATCGAATTTTCTGAGCATCAAGCATCATACACTTAACATATGTTCCATAACCACCTTTAGCTATTTCATGTTGAGGAGCTATTTCATCACTGGATGAGCAAGAGGTGCAAGAGGACGCAAGAGGGGGCCCCAAGATGGGTAAGAAGGTCTCCCTAGGAATGAGAGAAGGCCACTGAGACCAGCCAGATGAGGCCCACATTTTGGAAGACGAGTTCCTAGAAGAGAAGATTTAGGACTAGGATGCAAAAGCAACCTGCTAAGAGGATAATGAGGCTCCAAACACAGATGAGGAGGCCTTCAAGACGTGAAATGAGTCCCATAATTTTACAAAGGAGTCATCTAGGGGACGGTAGGAGGCCCCAAAAATCAAGGGATTGCCAAAAATTGGCACGGAGGCACCCATAATTGCAAAGGAGGCCCCAATACGGGAAGGGAGCACCAGAAAATGAGAGGAGGCCCTAAAGCAGAAAAGAAAGTCATTGGGTATGAGATAAGGTTTCGGAGACGCAAAAATAGGCACAAAAACGAGTAAAGTTTCACCAAGGTAGAAAAGGATGATACAGAGACATGGCAGGGGGCACCTAATTCGGAAGAGGACGATACAAGATTGGAAATAAGACCCATGATGAACGAGGAGGCCCTAAAATTGGAGAAAAAGGTCATTGGATAAGAGAGATAGCTCCCAGGTGGAAAAGAAGGCTCACAGATGGCCAAAAAGGCCCCTGGAAAATTACAAGGCAACTGAGATAGGAAAGGTTGTGCGTAATTTGGAAGAGGAGGAACCTGGGAGACAAGAGGAGTCCACCAGGAGATAAGATACCACCCTTAAGATGGGCGAAGTTCGAATCAAAACGCAGAGCAAGAGGTCTCCAAGACGTGAGAGGAGGCCCCTAATTTGAAAGAAAGGACCCTAGAAGAGAAATGAGGACCCTGCCGGACTCGAGAGGAGTCCCCAAAAATGAGTAGGTCTCCAGGACCGAATGAGGGCCTGAAGACCGGAAAGATTTCTAAGAAAATGAGGGGAGGCCCTTAATATGGGAGTGGTAACAGGTATGAATGGGTGTGAGGTTTCCAAAGTTGAAGATTCCCTTAAGACTGGTAAGGCTTTGTCAGGATAAAGGAGGAGGCCCACGAGGTGTGGCAGGAGGCTCCTAATTTGGCAGATAATCCCCCTGGGACATGAGAGGAATCCCCATTCCATGGTAAAGGGCCAGAGGATGTAGGAGGATGTCAGAGAGGGCACTTCAAGAATAGAAAGGAGGACATTGAATATGGATGAGGGTAGGACATAAGACGTTGAAAACCGGTAAAGAGGCTCCAGGAAATGGGGCGATATAATTATGGCGCGAGATGAGGCCTATAATTTGTAAGAGACCCTTAAAAAATGACAGAAGTCGTGCCGCGGTGTTTAAAAAATACGATATTGACCCAAAAAATCCGGCCGGGGCTTCTGAACATCACGCTGAACCTGGGTGTACCAGAAATTTACGACCGGACCACGAAAATCAATCTAGTGGCACGACTGGTCGTACCATTCTACAACAATCTCATAGGGACCAAAACAAATGAAGCCGGACCAACGAAAAATACTCCCCGGAGATGGATCCAACTCTGAAAAACACGCACAAAAGCACACAAAAAGCACAAAAGCACTCCAGCTCTGGGGCCCAACAATGGCGCCAAAAAAAAACTAAAAGACCCCAAAAAAGTGTCCAGGCAGTTAAAGCTCGCGCTAGGAATCCAAGCAAAATGACGTCGGGGTCCAAAAGATCACGTGGGACTATATATAAAAAATCGCGTCGCAGCCATTGAAAATCACCCTGGAGGCCCAGAAGGGCGCACCGGGACCCCACAGTTGCAGCTGCTCCAAAAACCAATTCTTAACCGGAATGTCACTCTGGGACAAAAACATACTCCTTCAGTGGCCGCAGTGGCATATATGTATATTGTTATGCTACGTTGTTTCAAAGTCATGTCAGGTCACCGAGGTCAAGTCAGGTCAAGTTCATGACAAGTTAGTACACGCCCTATAGGGGTGAAGGGCGAAATCCGCCCACCACTCAGATTTTTCGTACATAACTCCATATTGTATCGGCCGATATACGTCTTTTTTGTACCTGCTTAGAAATGACCGGCGCATTGCTTGAAGTAAGGCAAATGAAGATCGGCCGAAAAGTTGTCAAGTTATGGGCCGTTAAAGTAAAAACAAATCGCGGCGCCAGACCATAATAATCGGCGTTGATGCGCTTCCCGTATATTGGCAAAAGAGGAGTGTTCTTGACAACACTAGCGACTTGTTTAATGCATATTGTTATGCAATATAATTTAAAAGTCATGTTAGATCGCCGAGGTCATCATGACAGGCTAATGGAACCAAACTTGGTCAACTGGAATGTTGTTATAAATGCAAATGACTGTCATGCAATTGTTGTCACTTTGCATGTTACTGCCCATACATCCCGAAATCTACTGTTTGTCATTGTGTGCCTAAGCGTTTCTATACTTTTGTCATGTATTTCACTCCTTTCTTTGCGAAGCCGATTGTGCCGAGCCGCCGAACGGAGCAGTCGGGCGGGCAGCCCGATTCCGGTAACTGGAACAGGTGATGGCCCGATAAAGCGCTCCTATATAGGTGACCTGAGGTCAAATGGCGGATCTGGCATCTGTATTGTATCATTAGTAATGTCTGAAACATCATTAATTAAAATTTTGGAGCATTTGAACACAATCACAGCGATCCATAACAATGAGAAGCCAAGCCACGCAAAACCATAAAATTTTGCTATTTTGACCTCATTTGACCTTGAATATGACTTAAGGTCACCAAATTTGCACACTACAGAGTTAACTTCTTGCCCATCTGCCCTGCGAATTGCGTTGCTCTAGCCTTAACAGGAGCCGAGATCTTAGGGGAGCGGAATCCGCCCTCCCCCATCCAGTGCGCGTAATTTTCAGAAGCCCTCCATGGCGCGTGTTAAGGGGGCGGCGTGCTGTGACCGCGACCCCGTGCCACCTGGCGGTGGTCAACGCTAGGTTACCTGAACAGCTGATTACTACTTTCTCAGCATGGTCACATTTGGTGAGTATTATGTGCACCGGAGAGTTGTTCAGTTATCCAGTCGGCATAAGCAGGGGGGAGTGATTTTTTAGTCGTGCCGATCTGTAAAGTTCACTTGCGCCGCCTTTAAAGTGAGTGGGTTTTGCAAGCAAACCTAAGGCGTTTATGTCAGGCGTTTACGTTTACGTTTACGTTTACGTTTACGTTTACGTCAGGGAGCTTTTCCTTATGGTTTTGGAATATTTTTGTGGTGAAGATGGGGGCTGGATGGGGACATCTTCCGGATGTCTATATTGTTTTAGTCTTACTTTACTCCTCCGCAAGATAAGTTGTAGCGCGGGGGAGGGGAGGGGGTATTGTGTTCGAAAGGAGAAGATAATTCAGGACTGGTATGTGCAGTTTTTCAACGTGCTTTTTCAATACTCGAGCCGAGCGGCATTGTCTTTCGAATACCACTCGACACGAGGTACCTACGGGATGGTTTGCAGTTGTGGTTCAGTATGCTCTCCCTGTCTGCTTACTCTCCTTCCTACTGCAGAGAGGTCGTCATCTGCCTCTCCCATACACTATCCCAATAACCAACATAGATTATGCTATCCTTACCTAATCTATTGATACGACCAGCAAACACTCCTACTCCACGCACCATGAAAATAGACTGACACATTTCTACTGTACCCATCAATTTACTCGACACACCCCCGTCTGGTTGCGCCTCCCACGAGTAGCCTCCCCTCCCCGCCGAGTTTAGCCTGGTTTGCGGCCCTCCCCCACAAGTCAGGTATCTCCTCCCCTCTCCCCGCCGAGTTTAGCCTTGTTGGCGCCCCCTCCCCCACAAGTCAGGTATCTCCTCCCAGCCGAGTGAGCCGGGGGTGAGGCTGAGGCGGCAATAGCGGCCGGTCCAGGCCCGGCTTAGTAGGAGGGTACGACAGCAGCAGATGAAACTCACCTCACATGGTCGATGCGTGTCGCCCTCCGGCCGTCCGGCACTGTCCAGCTGGCTACTCCGTCCCGTCCTCCGCTCCCGCCCCGCTCCCGCCCCTGCTCCCGCTCCTCCCCCTCCGCTCCCGCTCTCTCTCTCTCTCTCTCTCTCTCTCTCTCTCTCTCTCTCCCCCTCCCCCCTCCCCTCCCCTCCCCTCCCCTCCCCCCCCCCCCCTCCCCTCCCCTCCCTCCCCTCCCATATATATATATATATATATATATATATATATATATATATATATATATATATATATATATATATATATATATATATATATATATATATATATATATATATATATATATATATATATATATATATATATATATATATATATATATATATATATATATATATATATATATATATATATATATATATATATATATATATATATATATATATCCCCCTTCAAAAATAATATATAAATAATATATATATATATATAATAAATATAATATTATATATATATATATATATATATATATATATATATATATATATATATATATATATATATATATATATATATATATATATATATATATATATATATATTATATATATATATATATATATATATATATATATATATATATATATATATATATATATATATATATATATATATATATATATATATATATATATATATATATATATATATATATATATATATATATATATATATATATATATATATATATATATATATATATATATATATATATATATATATATATATATATATATATATATATATCTATATATATATATATATATATATATATATATATATATATATATATATATATATCTCTCTCTCTCTTCTCTCTATATATATATATATATATATATATATATATATCCCCCTCTCTCTCCTCTCTCTCTCTCTCTCTCTATCTATCTTTCTCTCTCTCTCTCTCTCTCTCTCTCTCTCTCTCTCCCGTGCTGCGACACAGCTTTCGTTATCCTCTTATTGTCTGGCCTTTTCCAATTTGCTGACCCCTGAACCTCGCGAAGGAGAGTTCGGATTTTGATTGGCTGCCCGTGCACAAGTTTGATTCTGAATTGCCTGCAGCAATGTGTTGGTCGGTGCCACCTGGGACGCTCATGACGTTCTGCTACCACCCTTTGTCTTTTGGAGTCGGCGGAGATCGGGGTTTCCCAGTCAAGGTCCACCAGTCCGATTCCGTTTGTTCCGTTCGTTGCTGTCCAGGGGCTGCAAGATGGTTGGATGCACGCACTGAAAACATCTCTGTTCTCGCCCCTCGTGATCAGCTCGGTCTTGCGTTTCTGTGCCGTTCACCGACACTAACGGCGGGTGTCCCGTAACTGATGTGCCCCCCTGTTGTTTTGCATTCCTCGCGACTTCTGGCTGGCCGGACCGGAAGCCGGACTGGCAGAATCGAGACAAAAGAAGTATGCCTCCTTACAATGTTTAGGTGGTATTCATTCCCTGAAAGTGCAAGCTGCAATAATAGATCCAATAGGCTAGCTGGACAATGAGTCATATTAGTACACTTTACATGATAAGAGCTTGAAATTGCTATTGATGGTATTCACTCAATGTTTTGCACAATTTAGTATTTTCTTCTCTAAGCTATTGAAACTAATTGAGCCATCTTATTAACATCATCACCAAAAGAATAGGAAGCTCCTCCCCTGCTCTGAACAATTGTGGTTAGTGGCCGTTCGGTACTCGTCAAACGCATACATTTGGCGTCTGGAGGGCCAGAAACGCAAACATTTGGTGTCTAGATGAGTCGTAGCACAGACATTTGACGTCCAAAGTACCCGTAGCTCAGACATTTGGTATCTAGAAGAACCGTACAGCAAACATTTGGTGTTCAAATGACCCGTAACACAGACATTTGGCGTCTAGAGGACCCGAAGCGTATACATGTGGTGTCTAGACGAGCCGTAACACAGACATTTGGTGTCTAACCGACCTGTGGCGCAGACATTTTGGTTTCGAGAGGACCCGTAGAGCAGCGAAACTGTATTCATTGGAGACAGGCATGAATCGAGACGCTAAGAAAAATCTTGAGAATTAATTGAAGTTTTCAAGACAGTACTTAATTTTGAAGATTGTGTACCTCGCACAAGTACATTTTGCTTGTTCCTTGCACCTAGAAATTTTGATGAAAAGATACAGAGAAGATGCAAATCATGCTTCTTTGTCTGTAATCTAAAACAGGGACGGATACAGGCAGCACTGTAGGCATGTCACTCCCCCCCTCCTAATGGAAGGAGGCGTCCCTCCTGCCCGGAAAAGGCACCCCACCGGAAAGGCTCGGGTGCACCTCCTCGCCCCCCCTCCTCTCTGTTCAACGCATTTTCACCTGAAGGCCTCCCCCGAAGCCGTCCAGACAAATGCCTCGCCGGTGACAATTTCTGGATCCGCCTCCACGAGTACTCGTTAAGGACAGGCCAGACAGGCGAGCGGGCCCACTTGTCTGGCACGCTGTGGGCCATGGTGGTAATGGCTGCGGCAGAGACCCCGCCGCACACAGAAATACAGTAGCGGATCTGCGAGAAGATCAGAGCATTGACCAGCGCGGAGATTACGGCAGGCGGAAGGTGCCCCCTCAGATGCGACAGACCACCCAGAACTCCAAAACAACGCCGAGTCAATTCTGAGACGCGCGAGTCCCAGCTGAGAGAGCGATCGAAAATAAGACCGAGATTTCTGCCTTCCGAAATGGTGGGTAGATGGTGATCGCGAAATTTAACTGTGACATCCGGTAAGGGACGCAGATTTTGTGGTCTGCCCAACATCATCAGCTGTGTCTTAGCTACGTTAATTTTCAGTCCATTTGCTCGAAGCCAGATATCGAGGGAGGCCAGAACTGTTTCCATATGAGTGACAACATTTTGAATTTGAGATTTCTTACCACTGACCAAAATTTGGGTGTCGTCGGCGTATTGAACAACTGCTGCACCTTCGGCGAACAGGCCGAGGTCGTTGGCGAAGACGCAGTAGAGGCGAGGTCCGAGAGATGATCCTTGAAAAACGCCGATGCTGTTGGGCAACGGGGCAGATTTGTGGACGACACCCAGACTGTCAGTAAGGCTGCCACCCTGGGTGTGGTTCTGAAGATAAGCTGAAAAAGGAAGTATCGATGCTGTGGAGACTTAATTTTGACAGGAGTTTTGAGTGATCTATCACATCAAAGCACTTGCTCAAATCCAGCAGGCAGAGAAGGGACACCTCTCCATGGTCACATGCGGATAGGATCTGGTCAGATATGGAGGTCAGAGCGGTTTCCGTCGAGTGACGAGGACGGAAGCCGTGCTGAGTTTGGGACAGGAGGTGGTTAGCGGACAGGTAATTGTAGAGTTGCTGGTGGACGCACGCTCTACAATTTTCGCAATGACTGGGATGATGGAGATAGGACGGAAATTTGAAGGGTTACAGGGATCACCGGACTTGAAGATGGGATGGACGAGGGAGTGCTTCCAAGAATCAGGAACATCGGATTGGGTAATGCTGGAATTGACCAAATGCAGGAGCACCTCACCTAACGAGTCGAAGCACACCCTGAACATGTGGATGCTGATGCCGTCCTCGCCACAGGCCGACGACCCGCTCATCCCGAAGACGATGATTGTGATACGATATATTGTGAGCCTTCCGATCAGCCTCTTCCCGTACTTTTGCAGTAGCCCAAATATTTCATGAGGCATCGGAGAAACGCCGCTTCTGCCCGTAGCCGTCCGCGCATTCTGCTCTCCACGCATCATTCAGGCTGGCTCGAGGCTTCGCCGCTTGGAGGCGTGACAGGTCTTCGGGTTCTGACCTACGTGACAAACGTCCATTTAGGTGTAATTCAGTAGAATGGCAGATACACAAAATTTGCGACTGAATTCCGGGCCCGGGCAGCATACTTGCAGGCTAATGCAGCCAACCGGTGCCCGGCTAAGCTGCTCTGAAGCTGGGTCAGAAGACTGGGATTATATCTAAGCCGGTTTCATGAGCTCACAAAAGTCCGGTTTGAGCCGGTTCCAAGTCCGGAATACACCAAAGAACCAGCCACAAAGCCGGGCGTCTTTGAACAGGTGACGTAACGCGATCTTAACGTGTTCACATTTGCCATCTCTAGTTGTTTGCCGGAAATTCTCCCCGAATAACACCCGCTGCCCACTTCCCCGACTTGGCCGCTTGTTATTTTCCCTCCGCTCCCCTCACATTCCCCCACTCTCTCATATGTCCGGCGAGCCGGTCGGCCGGCTTCGAGGGGGAGGGGAGGGGAGGGATGACGGCGGCTGGACGCCATCTGCTGGACTTGGGTTACGCTGAACCACAAAAATAGGCACGTTGACAAAAATGGCAAGTATTGATGCAAAGCCGTGCAGAAATTCAAATTTTCAAATTCCATGTTTGGATATGTTTCTCTTCATTTAAAATTCAACACTTCAATTGCCTTCGAACAATTGCATTTCTTCTTCTCTCGATTATTACCAAATCTTGAAGCATAGTTTGGGAAACCTGAACGCGGTGCGCTGGGGTGTTGATTTGCATACTTTTTCAAGGGGAAAGTGTTCCCTCAATGTTGACATTGCATAAATAATTGCAACTTTTAACATTGGACCGTATTGAGTACACGCCTGAAATGTATTTGGGTTCGTTCATTGCCTTCGTTAATTATGCTGCCCAATAATTTGCATAAATCAACGCCCGTGACGGTGAGATTACCATTAAGTTTGTTGTGCTGTAATGTTTGAGGTATGTGTGTTTGAAATCAAATTTTCGTCCTGATTTTTATGAATTTATTTCGTGGAAACACGTAACTAAAACCTTGCCGACCTTAAAAAACTACTTCTTCCATAGCTTTATATATAGCTTTCAACAGGGTTAAAAACAGAATTATGTGAACATTTGTGTTGGTCCGATATTCAACTTACTGATCGACTGGTCGGGACTGGTACGGAATGACCACCTGCATCATGTTGAAACGAACAGTTCACATCGGCAGGAATAGCTCTGCAGGCGGTTCGGTAAGGTGGACATTCTTCCCCACTCCATTCGCCCATGTTTTTGGAAATCAGTTCAGCATAAAATTCCTGGGCGCTGTATGACCAACGCAGTCCATGCGCCCGAAAGCCCAAATAACCAACCA
Organism: Imbricaverruca yamaguchii; assembly: GCA_034440575.1. NCBI lineage: Eukaryota > Metazoa > Arthropoda > Thecostraca > Neoverrucidae > Imbricaverruca > Imbricaverruca yamaguchii. Next base: position 38,443 of record JAOTOL010000638.1, on the reverse strand, counting down.
ATCAGCATAAAATTCCGAAAGGATTCCTCGGCGTTTCCGCTCCTGTCCGGACGGCAGAGGATGGCGGATGTCTGCCAACAGGCGCTCCAGACGCCGGGAGGCAACGTCCATCTCCTAGGCTCACACTCGGGCACGCGGCGGGCGCCGCCGCTATCAGCGTCGGCAGGGCACGGCGATAGCGTGGACCCTGGCTACCCCTCGGCATTGTCTCGCACACTCGCGTATCTGTGCCGGCCCCAGTCCAGTCGGTCGGTCGGCACAGACGGCGGCACAACCCGGCGCGGTGAGCTGTGACGCACGCGTGTGACGGGCGGCTGCACGCGTGTGACGGGCGGCTGCACGCGTGTGACGGGCGGCTGCACGCGTGTGACGGGCGGCTGCACGCGTGTGACGGGGTGCTTCAGCGTCGCTGACCGGCACTGGGAGCTGACCTGCGCCGAGTCGATCGCCTGGGCGGACGCCTCCTCGTCTGACGGGCAGGTCGCCGCTCTGACCAGGTCTGACGGGCAGGCCGCCGCTCTGACCAGGTCTGACGGGCAGGTCGCCGCTCTGATCAGGTCTGACGGGCAGGCCGCCGCTCTGACCAGGTCGACGGGCAGGTCGCCGCTCTGACCAGGTCTGACGGGCAGGTCGCCGCTCTGACCAGGTCTGACGGCAGGTCGCCGCTCTGACCAGGTCTGACGGGCAGGCCGCCGCTCTGACCAGGTCTGACGGACGGACTGCGCTGACTACCAGCCGCCGGGCTGGTCCGAAACGGCTCACGAGTGCCACGGGATCGACCTCTTCAGGCACGGAGCTGGACGGACGGCCAGCACGTCCGAGCCGTACTGAAGCCACGGAGCTGGGCTGACGGCCAGCACGTCCGAGCCGTACTGAAGCCACGGAGCTGGGCTGACGGCCAGCACGTCCGAGTCGTACTGAAGCCACGGAGCTGGGCTGACGGCCAGCACGTCCGAGTCGTATGAAGCCACGGAGCGGCGAGCAGCACGTCCGAGGCTGGGCTGACGGCCAGCACACACCAGCTCGCCCGACGGCCGAGCCCTCCTGATCGTGGCGGCGCCGTACGGCGGCTGCCGTAGTGCGCGGCCAGCGGACGCTGGCGTGCCGCGACGTAGCTGACGTAGTCGACCGACGCTGACGTGCCGTGACTGGGCTGCCGTGGCTGGGGTCCGTTGCCCGGAAGCAGGGCGCGACGGGTCCGCCATGGGCTCCATCTGTGCCAAGCGTCGGCGCGCCGACTGCGCGAAGGAGACGGCGCTGGCCGTGGCCGTCCGACTGCGGCGTCACCCGCAGCTGGACGTGCGGCCACCGGCTGGTGCGACAGCGCCTGCTGGCCCGGCTGCTGGTCCGCTGCGACCACTGCAGCCGGCTCATCGTCGCCATCGTGCACCGCTGGCTCGCCTGCGCAGGTAACCCCCCCGCCCCGCCGAACACCTGCAAACGACTGCACAGCTGCTCGTGTGCATAAACGTGATATGTGTGTATTTTCTGTCCTTGTATTTTTTAATACGGAAGTGTCAGATTTTAATACTTCCCGAGCAAAAAAAAATGGTGAAGTGTCAGGCACTTGCCGCCATATTTTCCGGCTTAAGCACCAGCACCGGCAGTACCACTGCCTCAGCCATGATGAGGCATGCCTGAGGTTGTGGTATGGTCTGGATGCCATTAAATCCTACGAGCGCCATGGTTTTAGAGCACATTCTCTTTCTGCAATGCGTACCTAGCAACAAAAAGCCAATCAGGTGGCAGCTTCTCGATGTTAAATTGCTTCCGTTACCAGGGTTATATAATTTGTTGGCAGTGAGTCCTAACGGTTTAGCCATCCTCCTCATGGCTAAACGAAGTGTATGCGTGCCTGCATTGCCGGTTGCGCTATTATTCAGGTCGTTTAAAATGTCCGGAGACACGTTGCCCATACCTGGAACCGTTTCGAGTACGGTAACTGATGGCTTGACCTACCATAGCAAGCACAGATTTATACGACTTGATCCCAAATAATTTCACGAAAACGGTACAACATGGATTATCTGCTTGCTGATGTCAACAATATCAACGATAATGCTGAAAGAAGGAAGTGTGGAAACCCAAAGGAAACTACCACCGAACTAAGAAATGAGCCCAGGGGAAGCTGTTAGTATTTTGCACCATTATGCAGAAGTAGTACATCAGTAGCGATGTCTGAAATATGAATCTCATCCCAAAAGAACCAACATACATTCGGACGTTTTGACACAATTGTACTTTCGTTTTGGTTTATATGAATCAAACTATTTCCACATTGATATTACATGCAACGTCCTTCTTTGCGTTGTCTGAAATAGGTTTTCAAAGAAAGGACGTAAATATATAATTTATATTCAAATCGCTTTAAACCTTGCTAAGACTTCATCTTCACTGATGCAAGGAACCATGTCACAGGGGACGTACTCCTAATGAACCTGCCAAGACACATTAAGCCTCTTCGAAATGTCTGATGCGGACATATTGGTGCCACAGCTAGCATGAACTGACACGCCGTTGATCAGTGACCTAATGATGGAGGCCTCCACTGACCCTCCAACGCCACTGCAAATATTATGTTACCAACGCTGTTAGATACCGAGATACTGGGCCCTGGGGATATCGCCCTCTGTGCTTAGCTACTAGGCCACTTGGATGTCTCGTCAGCTGTACTTAGGAACGGAGATACTGGGGATCTCTGATCAGCTGTACTTAGCTATTGAGGTCCTGGAAATCTCTCATCAGCTGTACTTAGCTACCGAGATACCATGGGAACCTCACATCAGCTGTACTTAGCAACCGAGATACCATGGGGATCGCACATCAGAGGTTGTCGCGCGAACCCTGGCCCCACCACCCGATCCAGGAATTCCAGTTCAACGGCAGAATTTTGATCGAAAGTTTAACGTGCCGTTAATGCACCGACACGGCCGCCCGGTAGCTGGTCCCCGGCCTTATCGGGCCAGCCGCCAACTGACACTCCGGTCGGGGGCTAAATGCGAGCGCGAGAAGCGACTCAAACCCTGTGTTGCCGGGACAGGGGAGACCAGTGTAGGCCAGCGCTCTAACCAACTGAGCCACCGTGGCGGCGAAACATCAGCTGTAATTCCGATGCGCTGGGGATCAGCTGTACTTTATAAATGGGGTCATCCTGTGAGTGTCAATGTTGTGCACCAATATCCGGGGTGATGAATCATAGACAAGGTCAAGGTCATTGCCGTAAAACCATTTTTTTCGTCTCCATTGTCACTGCCAATTTTGACCCAGGATGGACCAATGTGACTATTTGCTAGCATTCGCAGTGCAATTACCTCTTAAATGGCACGCGTTTTAATTCGGTGCCTTGACCAGAAATGGATATATAAAAGGTGTCGAGAAGTGAATGTTTCTGAGAACTGCCATATTGATGAGTATTAAGGATACCTCAAAATGAAAGTGAAGCCACGTGCATGCCCTACACGTCGAGGGCTTTCCAATGGCTTTCGGTACGCGTTCATGTACTATTTAATTTTGATGTGAGAGGGGGTCTTTATCACCCCCACCCCCACCCCTAAGATGGGGTGTGAGGATCTAACAGGAAAGACTGACAGCCCAGTAAGCTATCACCAATAAACGCATTGGATGGATGCCGTCGGCATTGCTGTTGCTGTGCCATGATGCATGGATTTAACTACGTACGAATCCAGGACTCAGTGGTGGAGTTTGAAGTAAATCATTGAAATCACTCAGCTCTGCTAAAGATGATTATTTCGAAACGCATTGAAGGAGCTGACCTATAGAATCTCATGTTAACATTTATAATTGATGGAAATATTTTGAAGAGAGCGACTATGTAAGTTTGGCTCCAATGACACCAGCTGAGGATGCCCACTGATCCTGGGGTGTGAATTTGGCTCGGATGACACCAGCTGGAGATGTCCACTGATCCTGGGGTGTGAGATGTGTGCCAAGCTGGTGTGTCGTATGCTGGAGATGTGTGTGTGTGTGTGTGTGAAGACAGCGGGTGTGCTTATAAGTCAGGTGCAGATGATGTGGAGAGCAGGGCAGGTCTGGCAGTGATCAAATGATGGACAGTGTTTGAAGCGTGATTTGTGGAGATTGAAAATGGAGTGAAGATGCAGCTGGAGCGAAATGAGGCTTGAAGATGTTGAATTGAATAGGTTGGCGTGAAGACGAGTTAGGCCGGTTGGCGTGATGAATGGTTTTTCTTGTTTTCTTTGACTTTAGTTTTCTGTTCCATTTAACATCTCTTACTCGTGTTTTCTTCCCAAACATTTTTGCCTTATCACTGTCAAAGACATGTCTTCCCAAACATTTCCCACAACTCCGAGTAAAATTCAGCGGTGAAAAGGAAGTGTATGAGATATTAACCCGTCCCGTCTCGGGGGATCTTCAACCGCCCCGCCACTTCAGGTTTTTCGCAGATAGCGGACGAACGGCTCGCAGCAGAGCGCCCAAATTTGGCACACCTTTTCCCACATCAATTTGACATGCTGATTCAAAATAGTGGGTCTGTCGTATAATGGGTGTGTACCGTAGTGGGTTTGTCGTGTAATGGATGTGTAGCGTAGTGGGTTTGTTGGTTGTGTGTTTGCGGCGGCATTTCCACTCGGGGTTAGCTTCAAAGATCGCTTCAGGTCCTAGCAGCATTCCGAGTCATAATTTCCACACCCAAAGCTACATCTCTTCTCTTCGCTCCCGGTGGTTCAGTGTGCGTGACCTCTGCAGCGCGAGCTCAGTGTGTATGACCTCTGTGTCAGTGGTTCAGAGTGCGTGACCTCTGCGGCGGTGGTTCAGGGTACGTGACCTTTGCGGCGGTGGCTCAGTGTACGTGACCTCTGCGGCGGTGGTTCCGTTTACGTGACCTCTGTGATGGTGGTTCAGTGTGTGTGACCTCTGTGGCGGTGGTTCAGCGTACGTGACCTCTGCGGCGGTGGTTCAGCGTACGTGACCTCTGCGGCGGTGGTTCCGTTTACGTGACCTCTGTGATGGTGGTTCAGTGTACGTGACCTCTGTGGCGGTGGTTCAGCGTACGTGACCTCTGTGGCGGTGGTTCCGTTTACGTGACCTCTGTGATGGTGGTTCAGTGTACGTGACCTCTGTGGCGGTGGTTCAGTGTATGTGACCTCTGTGGAACAAGCGCAGTGTGTGTGACCTCTGCGGCGATGGTTCCGTTTACGTGACCTCTGTGATGGTGGTTCAGTGTTACCCTGTGGCGGTGGTTCAGCGTACTTGACCTCTGTGAGTGTTCAGTGTGTGAGCCTGTGACGATGGTTCAGTGTGTGTGACCTCTGTGGCGGTGGTTCAGCGTACGTGACTTCTGTGGCGGCCGTCCGGCAGGCTGCAGCTACCGCATCCACGAGCGGTGCGCCAACGGCAGGACGCTGCTGCGCCGCTGCTCGGCGCGACGCGTCAGCGCCGAGCCCAGCTACACGCTGCGCATCTGCCCCGAGCGCGGACTCTCGGCGCAGCACTTCAAGTGCGCCGAGTGCGCCAGATTCGTCTTGCCCGGTCAGTGGTGTCGCCACAGCGGCGGGTTTGCGGCGTCTCCGCGGTGACGTCACTAAGTGGTGGTGGGTTAGCGATGTTTCTGCAGTGAAGTCGCTGAGGTCGAGGCGGGGGGAGGGGAATTAACGACGCCTCTACAGTAACGTCGCTAAGTGGTGGGGGAGGGGGATAGCGACGCCTCTACAGTGACTCCACCGTGGTAGTGAGTTATCAACACATCTACACTGACTGACGTCACAGGGGCCGCGGTTGCTCAGTTGGTAGAGCGTCGGACTCTTGATCGTAAGGTTGTGGGTTCGAATCGCTCAACCGACGGCATTTACCGAGTCCACCCGCGACCAATCGGCGTGAAAGGTTGGCGACGCTGTATGGCGTAGCGGTTGAGCGCGTCGAAAAAGAGCACAAGGTCTTCTTTGACTGACATCACAAACTAACGATGGTGCGAAATCCATTCGATATGGATGATGCCGTCAGTCACCGCAGAATCTACAGCCGCGATATGCACACTGGATACATCGTGTGTTCTATTTCATGCTTAGAGTGGTGCGCACAAGGACGCATCCAGGATTCGCTCACTGAGTCGGTTGGTCGTTGGTTTTACGACACATCGACCGTTGAGTCATGTAGCGTCGCCAATCTTTCACGCCGATTGGTCGCGGGCGAAGAGTAGTGACAGATAAGACTCGAACCCACAACGTCTCGATTATGAGACGAGCGACTTACCCCTAGGCTACTCGTCCCCTCGCTCACTGCGAGGAGAAGTTTGTAGCCTGATAGCGACGGCCACAACGTTAGACCATAGTTGCCTTTAGTTAGAATAGTTGCTCTTCCTCGGACTCGCTCTGTTTCGGGGTCCTTCGTAGGTTATATCGGCGTCCCATACATTCAGGAGATGGTTTCTCAGCCTCACGCCGTCTGGGTCACTGCAGGGGCTAACGAGCCCACTGAGGCGTGAGGGGCAACTGAGGTGCCATCCGCGGGTCCTCCGAACCCTCATCTTCAAAGAAGGGACGAAGGTCCGACCACGCCATCGCACATCATGGAGGCCCCGCTGGAGACCTCCAGCGGGGCCTCCATGATGGTCTGGGGTGGGCGGGCCTTGATGGTTTGGGGGTCCCTACGGGACCCTTATCAGATCATTAAGGCTCCGATGTTGCGGGCAGGACCTGGCCACCTCCTTCGCCCTTCTTGAATCCTCCTAGGATCTCACTTGAGATCTGATGAGCTCCCGCGGACCCGAACCCACCCAGAGCCCGACATACATCCACGTGATGAATAACCACCCCCTTACCTTTCGTGAATGTTCGGCTTCTTGTGGAGATCTGAGAGTACCCGCAGGGAACCCTTGGACGTTCAGGTGTGTGGGCTGCTCCCTTCGCCCCCTGGTTATACCTTTGTATACAAGAACACCAGCACCGTGCACACCTCGCCGTATTTCCAGTATGCACTCTGCATACAATATTGGCAGGTATGAAACAGCTCAGTTCGAACAATGTTCCAGAAATTCTCCACCACCGGAGCCGAGAGGATTTGATCCCGTTACGCTCACCCGCTGACCTCTCCCCTCTGGTCAGACGCCTGCGGGCCCAGTCGAGGTCACCTGTACGCCGAGAGCGGACCGGTGCGGCCGCCTCGCCTCTGCGACTACACCGGCGACTACTTCTGCACCATCTGCGCCTGGAGCAGCGACACGGTCATCATTCCGGCCAGGGTGGTGCGCAACTGGGACTTCGGCAAGTACCCGGTAAGCACGCGCGCCTGGCCTCGCGAGCACTTCCGTTGATGTCGGCAATTTTGTTGATGGCTGGGCAAGGACCCAATAATTTCGAACATTTTGGCAAGGGGCAAGTCATTTTAAGTCGATTCCCTAAAGGCTAACTGCCAGGAAAATCATGCAATCAATCTCACCCACAAAGACAGATTTTAAAAATACTTTTTGAATGTTTATTATTTTCCTCTTTTCCCCTCCCTCTCTCTCTCTCTCACTCTATCTCTCTCTCTCCATCTCTCTCTCCCTCCCTCTCTACATATATCTCTATATCTCTCTCTTTCTCTCCATTACCACATCAATGTCCCTCTCCCTTTTCTCTATATATTACTCCCATTATCACTTTGCCCCTATCTCAGTCTCTTCCTCTGTTTCTACATCTTCATCTTTATCTTCCACTGTCTCCGTCTCTACTTCTGACAACAGTGACCCATGGCAAGACTGCATTGCGGATCACTTCAAGTAGGGAAGGTCGTTCCCGATCTGCATGAAGAAGTGTGTGGAAAGCATGCAGGTTCCTTGTAAGCAAGCACATATAACTAAACAACAAGTATTGCAACACTGTTTAATACAACGAAGAATGGCCCTTAAGTGCTCCTGGGTTTTAGACATTGCGTGAGACGAAATGTACGACCCTCAATATACCAGGAGGTGCTGAGTTTACATCAAAAGTAACGTTAGGGATGTCCCATGGAACACAGCGATACTAACACAAACTTCAAAGTAGAAATTCTAGCAACATCCAGGGACAACGCTGATCTGGCGGTCCTCGAATCTCTACACATACGTAATCTACGGCCGCAACTAAACACGTAAACGACGTCTTTTTATATCACATAAAATTACATAAACATAAAGTATAAACTTTATGTATTACGCGTTATATTGGATATATGTCTATACATGTATGGTATGGTCCGATATGGACATACATATGCATGGTACATATGTATTTTCGGCTCGGGCTTCCTCAGAGGATTCTATCTTGACCTAGTTGATTTCTGGTTTGGAGTTTCTTGAAGTGTTTGCACCAATGAGGACGCTTTTCTGTGATTCACGCGTATTTTTGCACGCTTTTTTCCCGCGTTTTTTTTTTCACTTGTTAACCCTGCCATTTTTTATATCACTGCTGACGATGGCCCCTGGCCGAAACGTTGAGCAATATAGCACAATCCCTAACGTTACTTTTGATGTAACCGCAGCACCTCCTGGTATATTGAGGGTCGTACATTTCGTCTCACGCAATGCATAAGTATTGCAACATGCCGCCTCTGCCCCTGGCTGTGCTGTTCCATGAGGCTGCCTTTTGTTATTCTGCCGTCACCATCGCGCTACTGGAAGAATGCATGGAGAATACCCGATCGATGGAAGCAGAATGGCTCACAAGGCACCTGCTTGCACAGTATTGATCGCGGGGAAGGAAGCAAGTGCTCCTGTTACCTTAGTCACTCTGAAACATTGGAGGGCAACTGCATGTGGCCCTGTGCCACATCTTGAAGTTCGGGGTGGGGATGGCATTAGTTGCTGTGGATAGCCACAAGGCAGTAGGGCAGAATGGGAGTATTGATATGGCCACCAGATCTGAGATCCATGCATAGTAAAATACTTGGGACCGGATTTAATCATTTGGGCCGGCTTCTTCCACCCATCTCCCATGTCTGACTGCCATTATAATTGCACGTGAAGCTTCACCTCACCTGGTGTGAACTGTCATCAACTGAATCGGATTCTCTCAATATTTCATGACGGAGATGAAAGGCATGGGCGTACCTGTCGTCAACGTCAAAAACAATTCATCCCCTGGAATTGACCCCATGAAGAATATAGCGTTGACATCCAAACACTGCATCACAACAGCTGTTCCTGCAACACACTGGTTGCGTCACTACTTACATGGTGCTGTGAACGGCTACCTGCTTGAATGCGATATGAGTGGGCAATGTTCTGTGGTATGTGCATGGGCATGTGACGGACAATGGATACATATAGCCGTGTGTGTAGGCTGTTTCAGTGCATTGGACATGCCACTTCCAGCTTGGACATGCGGTGCGACCCCTCGTCTCGTCCCTGTCCCTATCAGAGGTCGCTTGGCGCGACCCCTGTCTGTCCCTGCCGGGCATCAGGCGCGGTGCGACCCGCCCCGCCCAGACCACGGTGCGACCCCTGTCTCGTCCCTGTCCCTATCAGAGACCGCACGGTGCGACACCCTGTCTAGCCCCTGTTCCTATCAGAGGTCGCGTGGCGCGACCACCTGTCTCGTCCCTGTTCCCTCGACAAGAGGTCGCACGGCGCGAACCCCCGTCTCGGTCCTGGTCCTATCAGAGTTGTTGTTGTTGCTGCACAAAGTTGTGGTTGGTTTCGACACACACCACGTCCTGATTGTGAAACCAAACATACGCTGGCTGTGTAACTGGGCAAACAGCGACTATGAACCAGCTCATGTGGTGGTTGGGTAACCAAGCGTGCGCTAGGCATCAGCAGCAACTGTTTGGCTGAACGCGTGGTGGTTTGGTAGCCAAGCGAAGGCCATGTGTTATTACTGCGTGTCCGAGCATGCATTGATGTTGTAACCCGACACACAGTGGCTATGGCCATGCATGTCGTGGCTGCGATAGCAACATGTCGGTTCTAACTCTTCCTCTATATGTCTATCCTCTCCCTCTATCTATCTCTCTCACTCCCTCTCTCTCGTCTCTCTCTCTCTCTTCTCTCTCTCTCTCTCTCTCTCTCTCTCTCTCTCTCTCTCTCTCTCTCTCTCTCTCTCTCTCTCTCTCTCTCTCTCTCTCTCTCTCTCTCTCTCTCTCTCTCTCTCTCTCTCTCTCTCTCTCTCTCTCTCTCTCTCTCTCTCTCTCTCTCTCTCTCTCTCTCTCTCTCTCTCTCTCTCTCTCTCTCTCTCTCTCTCTCTCTCTCTCTCTCTCTCTCTCTCTCTCTCTCTCTCCCTCCCTCACCACTCGCCAGGTGTCTCGCGCTGCACTGCAATATCTGGAGCTGATGTACCACCTGCCCGTCTTGTACCTGGAGGAGGCCAACAAAAACCTCTTCGTTTACGTTGAGGAACTAGCTCGTGTGAGGGTGAGTACCTGGCGGTCCAATAATGCCGCAGTCTTGAACAGCTAGCTAATGTGCAGGTGAGTACTTGGCCGTCCAACAACGTTGTGGTCATGACGAACTGCCTCCTGTGGGAGTGAACACTTGACTGTCCAGCAACGTTACAGTCTTGCAGCCCTGCCGCTGCAATGTGCCAAACTGATAGGCTATGCAGCTCCCGTCACAAAATGTACGCCGGCTAATGCAACCTCAATATTGGCATCTATGTACCGTTTTGACGTGTTCCACTGTACAGTATGTAGTAGCTGTGTGCTCAAGTTCATTTTCAATTGGGCATCAGATGGCAATGCGTGTATTGATATTTCGCCATAATTTTACTCATGTTAATTTTGCAGTAAGTGGCTGTTAAATGTCACCCTTCGTTCCAATTTTCGAATTTCGGCGTACCGATTCTAGATTGTATTGAGTGCCGCCAGTAGCAGACCACACTGAGTACCACTCACTGGACTGTACTGAGTACCGCCAGCAACAAACCACACTGAGTACCACTCACTGGACTGTACTGAGTACCGCCAGCAACAGACCACACTGAGTACCACTCACTGGACTGTACTGAGTACCGCCAGCAACAGACCACACTGAGTACCACTCACTGGACTGTACTGAGCACCATCAGTGCCATGCTGTACTAAGCAGCCACCGCTCACTAGAACGTGGGCGCTACATGACCCCTGCATTCGATGCGTATCTGAGCCCCATTAAATAAACAAACGCTCGCTAGATTCCACTGAGTCTGAATAATTCAAGACTCTAAAAGATGTGGAACGGCGGTTCTATATAGGTGACAGTGAGGTAGTGGGGTACGGAGGTCTGCACCTTGGCCTGGTCGTGCAGCTGATAGTGAGGTAGTGGGGTACGGTGGTCTGCACCTTGGCCTGGTCGTGCAGCGGGCAGTGGTGTAGTGGGGTACGGTGGTCTGCACCTTGGTCTGGTCGTGCAGCGGCCAGTGGTGTAGTGGGGTACGGTGGTCTGCACCTTGGCCTGGTCGTGCAGCGGCCAGTGGTGTAGGGGGTACGGTGGTCGCACCTTGGCCTGGTCGTGCAGCGGCAGTGGGAGTGGGTACGGTGGTCTGCACCTTGGCCTGGTCGTGCAGCGGCCAGTGGTGTAGTGGGCACGGTGGTCTGCACGGTCATGCTCTTCCACCTAGTCCGGGTCCGGGCACCCGCACCAACTGCGGCGAAAAGTGGCACCAGTCTCACCTATATAGGTTCTCTACATACAAGAGCTGACCGATGGCATATGCATACAATAAATGCACTTAATACCTACTTACGGCTTACATTCACTCACATACTTTATCGTACACTTGAGGCTCACTGCACTGGCCTGCAGACAACATCAAGTGATCGCTTGCGCTTTCCCCTCCAAAGTCTGACCATCAGAGCGTGGCCTATCGCCGCGAAATTTCAGCACACCTCCGATACCTGACCGACACCACGTGATCGAGCGACCAGCCATCTCCCAACGGCAGACGCGTGGGTGTGCGCCGAGCTGGGGCTGGGGTTGGCTGGTCGTTTGGGGGCTTAGGGGCGCCTCGACTGCGTTGGTCACACGGCGCCCAACAGCAGAGGTAGCACTGCACGACCTGACCCGCTGACCCGCGTGCAGAAGCTGCGCGGCGAGCTGCAGCAGATGCAGCGCTTCCTGCTGGCCTGTCCCGACCGGCCCCAGTCGGCGCACCTAACGGTGCTGAAGAGGCACGCCCACCTGACGGCCAGTCCGCACCTGTACAGCATGCGCGACCTGGTCGAGACCAGGTCGGGCCGGCTGGCGAAGGCGCTGGCACGCGCGCACCGCGTCATCCGGCGTCACATCGGCCACAACTGCAAGGTGAGCGCTGGGTGGCCGGTGCGCTGGGCGGCCAAAGCCGGTGCCCGCTCACACGGCCGGCGGTGGCCGCTCACACGGCCGGCGGTGGCCGCTCACACGGCGGTGGCCGCTCACACGGCCGGCGGTGGCCGCTCACACGGCCGGCGGTGGCCGCTCACACGGCGCGGTGGCCGCTCACACGGCGTGCCGCTTACACGGCGGCGGTGGCCGCTCACACGGGCGGCGGTGGCCGCTCACACGGCCGGCGGTGGCCGCTCACACGGCGCCGGTGGCCGCTCACACGGCGGTGGTGGCCGCTTACACGGGCGGCGGTGGCCGCTCACCCGCCGGCGGTTGCCGCTCACACGGGCGGCAGTGGCCGCTCACACGGGCGGCGGTGGCCGCTTACACGGCAGCAGGGTTGCGGCTTAACTGCTGGGCTATGTTCAGCACATCAGCTAAGCTGCTTGTCGTTGACATTCTGTGAGCATGTGCACGTCCTTATCCGTACACGTCGTAAAGGCTGCCTCGATCTCCTGACAAGGTTGGTAAACTCAGGCATCAGGCAGAACTTTCGGTTCCTTTTGGTTTCAACGCGAATTTACTTCACGAAGTGAATCGGCACAAAAACATTTGCTTCCATTCAGGAATACGGCACATTGGTATGTTGACTTCAGTCTTCAATTTCGCCCTGTGACTCTCAGCTCACAGGAGTCGTTTTCTACCTCGCCATATCTCGATATGTCGAGCTCGACATATTGAGATATGGCACAGAGTAACAGGGCGAAATTGAGGACTGAAGTCAACTTACTTCAATGTGCCGTATCGCTGGGTGATAGCCAATGCTCCGTGCATTTACGAGGCACGAATACCTTTCCGACACACTATTAAGATGATATTAACGCCATATATCGCATGGGCACACCAGGAACCAGCACATGGACCTCATGGTCAAATTGACATTTCAAGTGTAAGAGATCATTATGTTTAGTAAAAAATAATAATCAACATTTTCTGGCACACTCATCGGAATGACTTAACGCCAATAATTCACCCATCGCCAAAGCATATACCAGCTCGGATCTCAAGGTCAGGCCGATTCACAACTGACCCCATGCGACGAATAATTTAACCTTGCGCCTTTGAAGTACGGGTTCGAATACTTTACGGAATAAGCTTATTCGTTGAACTCAACCCATTTCATTTTTATCGATCAAGGAACAAAACATGCAACATTTAGCGCAAGGTCAAATGACCTGAACATCAGATGGTTTGGTGCGCCGTACCCAGCTTGGCAGCGATTGCAGGGCTGCGAAACATTTTTATATATGAATTTATCTGCTAGTTATGGGCGCCTCAAATTTGAATTCGGTGTCATTTGTAACCTATTTAGGTAAATAGGTTGGCAGTAGCAAATGCGCCGCCTCATAGCGATTGTGCAGCACTGCTGCGACCGCATTGTCACGTTTTCAGAACAATTAGAGGATTCGGTGAATGCGTTTCTGAACTGAGTCGCTGAATAAGACGTTGGCGCTACCTTAGGACAGGTACGATCGGCAGAGGTCAGGTCACGCAGTCCTGTATCGATTGCCATATTTCACGGTTAGCATAGTTTCAATTTATAGCACCGTCTACCAATGATTCGGTATCCAAAATTAGTCACTTTCATGTGACACATTGTATTGCTCTCGGCCTTAGATCAAGCGGTGACCTTGAATGCCACATACTGCTTCCTTGATCGATGGGAGATCAATTGGTGCTCAGATCAATCTGTAAGATTAGTGGGCTTAGTAATGGAAATGCTATTTGGGCACCCCGTGGTGGCCCCTCCCCCCTTACCTAAAAACTAACCAACCCCCCCCTGGTCTTCACCTTGTTGCAATGTTTAAGACGTACATATTTTCATGACAATATTTAAGACAATATTTAATGACCTGGAGTCAATTGGTAACCTTGAGGGTGATTCCTTTGATCTGCTACTCCAGTCTTTGATGGAGAATTCGTGCCGTTGAGATCAATCCGATGGTTTCTTTCAGGAAGATGTTTATTGGTACCCCGTATGTCTCCAAAATAGGGCGATTCTATTTTTCGGTGACTTGCAGTCAAACGATCACCGTGAAGGTCACATGCGCTCCAGCCTTACGTTCATGGACGATATATGTCCGTTCATATCAGCTTGAAAATTGGGTCCAGGAACAATTATTTGGTACCTCATAAATACCTAAATCCTCACGAGATCTTAGCCTATGCGAATGCACGTCATTTTATTGCATAACTCTGGTGACCCATGGCAAGCGCAGAGAATCACAAGAAAGAAAGCGGAACAAACTGCCTCGTGAGCCCATCATCGAACTGTCCCCAACATCGTGAGTCCCCCGTTACCGAACAGCGCACTGTTCGGTAACGGGAGGCTAAAAGTCTGCGACCAACTGGCCTCAAAACCAAAACCTGCACGTTCGACTTGCACCCCGTGGCGCTCGATCTCCGGTTGGAGTACGGGTCTTACGAGGGCGTGTTCCTCGGTGCCAGAGCGATACAGCCCACAGCCACAACACAACCGGACGCGCTATCGCCCACAGATCTGCCAGTCGATGGGCCACATCTGCCAGGTGTGCTCCAAGAGCGAAGTGCTGTTCCCGTTCGACGCCCGGGTGGCGGCCTGCTCGAGCTGCGGCCGGGTCATGCACCTCGAGTGCCACCCGGTCTGCCGCAACGAGCCGTGTCCCATCTGCAAGCGCGACGAGCGCCACCGCAAGAGCGCCGAGGGCGCCAGCCGGGCCGCCGGCGAGGGCGCCGGCTACGCGCTCGGTCCGCTGCCCGGGAACGCCGCCGGCTGCCGGCCCAGGACCGCCGTCGAGCGCCGCCCGTCGCGAGGGAGCGCGCACGTCGGCCGCGACGCGGCGCCGCCGAAGGACGCCGACGCCGGCTGGGGCTTCGGCTTCCTCGGCGAGGCGGTGCCGCTCGGCGTCGACGCCTGCAGCGGCGACGACACGGCGACCGAGGTCGACCGCAGCCTCCGGCCGGCCAAGCCGGGCTTCCGCACCAGCGAGGACAGCAACGCGATCGACGAGTCGACCGACGAGATCCTCACGCGGCGCGCCGAGGTGAAGGCGTCCGTGGAGCGCTGGCGCCAGCTGCGCCAGGGCCGGCCGGCGCCACCGGCCAGCGGCGAGGCCTACTGGAACCTGTTCCGCCAGGGCGAGCAGCGCGCGCGCAACCCGACCCGGGCCGACATCATGGCGCCAAACTCGGGCGCCGTGCTCGCCGGCAGCTGGACCTGGGAGTCGGTGACGCGGCGCGCCCACGGCGACGACGGCGCCGCCGCCGGTGGCGCCGCCCAGCGGTGGGGACCGGCACCGGGCGGCGCGCGGTCCCGGCGCAAGTGACCTCGCGTCGCGCCGATGGGCGGACGGTCCGCCCCGCCTCCTCTCGGTCGGCCGTTCGCCGCACTGAGCCATCGCGCCATCTGGCGGCTGTCTCCCGCTACGCCATGTGGTGGGACAGGGCCGAGGTGAACATGGTACACCCCGGGCGTCTGTACCAGCAGGCGGGTCCGATACGCCATGTGGCACGTGGCGAGACAGAGGCGAGTACGTATGGTGTACCCCGGGCGGCTGTGCCAGCAGGTTGTGACACTTCAGAGACTGGTTCCCATGGAACATTTTGGAGACGATATACCTGCCATAGCACGTGTTTCACGTGGAGAGAAACGTGCTGCCAACGTAGGCGATGTATTCCTTATAATCGTGTCGCATTTTATACAGCACATGAATATCATATTAACTCAGAGGTCTCGACTCGCAGTTCAAACTTGTACCGTGCTGCGATACCTTGAACATGTGTATTACACATATGCACTCATATGCAGCGGCAGTATACGCCATAATACGTGCTGTCAGGGAATGCGTGACTTGATCGAGCTATACCGCTATATACACGGCATAGGACAGAGGCTGTGTACCGTCGAAATGGTTGGATGTGATAAGTCGCACTAACGTTCGATGCAATATACACTGTATTACCCCGATGATAATACGAGGAGTCTCCACAACGTGCCGGACAGAAATAAAAGTTATACCTCTGATATCGGCCCATGTCCTTCCAGTCGCAAAGCATCTTTCAACTGTCACGTTAGCTACCGTTCTGTGTTGAACATGCCAACTCGGGCATCCAATCGATGCCTAGCAAGTCGGTGTGGGCAGACGCGGCTATGGCTTGGCGTCCGCAGGGCTGCGCTATGTATTCCAATCGAGTCTCAGTAGGTGTTTTGGTAGACGCAGTAGGTGTTTTGTTACGGCCTGACGTCGGAACGGCTGCACTGTGCATTCCAAGCGTTCCGCAGAGATCCGCTGCGCTGTCTGAAACAAGAGCTGTCGCAAACACCAGATGGCGTAATAATGGCGCGGGCTATCAGCAACACGCGATGAAGTAAGAGTGGACTGAGTTATCAGCAATACCCGACGGCGCAAGAATGTGAGCTAACTTGGCCGAATTTATGTCCGAACAGAGTGGCTGTGGATGTGACAAGGAACAGGTCCCTCCCGCACATAGGCCCCTGTTCGAAGTGCCTGCTCCGCACCTTGCATTTGTATATACAGATGAGCTTCAAGTTCCAGCATGCCTATCGACTCTTGCAGATTACGATGCCTCCTCCAGCAGCATGACTCTTGCAAATTACGAGCTCCATCAATCGTTCAGCTACAATGCAGTTCAGTTCAACTTTCTGACAGAAGTCATACAGAAACGTGAATAAATGCTGCACAGCCAGCATACGTTGCACGAAAAGAACGGTGAACAGAACTACATGTTTAGGATACGTAGCCTTTCACATCACGACAAAAAGCAACACAATCCCAGTATATATTAACATAATACCCCGGACGGATGGAAAAACTAACACGGCGCACAGTACAGACCTGAAGGATTGTTTCTTATATATTTACACACACATGAGCAACCGTGGGGACGAGTAGCCTAGGGGTAAGTTGCTCGTCTCACAATCGAAAGGTTGTGGGTTCGAGTCTCACCTGTCGCTACTCTTCGCCCGCGACCAATCGGCGTGAGAGATTGGCGACGCTACATGGCCCAACAGTCGATGTGTCGTAAAACCAATAACCAACCATGAGCAGCCGCTCGCCAGAGACGGTTCAGGCCCTCAACATGAACCAGCAACCCCGCAATCAACCCAAGTCAAGCTGACGCCGGTCACAACCTCATGCGAGCCGCTTGACGAGTGACTTCCAGTGGTCCCCCAATACACCACAACCACGTGCGTGTATACCTCCAATACCACCAGCTCGCCACACCAGGTGTGAACCGACGGCATCAAAGTGAGTGCGACATCATAAGAGCCTCCACCACGAGGCGAGACGATGCCTCCAGCACAAAGCGAGACGCCTCCACGAGGCGAGACGGCGCCTCCATCACGAGGCGAGACGGCGCCTCCACCACGGGGCGGCGCCCTCCCCCAGGCGAGACGGCGCCTCCACCACGAGGCGAACGGCGCCTCCACCACGAGGCGAGACGGCGCCTCCACCCAGGCGACGGCGCCTCCACCACGAGAGGCAGACGGCACCTCCACCACGAGGCGAGACGGCGCCTCCACCTCAGGGCGAGACGGCGCCTCCACCACGAGGCGAGACGGCGCCTCCACCACAGGCGAGACGGCGCCTCCATCACGAGGCGAGACGGCGCCCACCACGAGGCGACGGCGCCTCCACCACGAGGCGAGACGGCGCCTCCACCACAAGGCGGGACGGCGCCTCCACCCCAGGCGAGACGGCGCCTCCACACGAGGCGAGACGGCGCCTCCACCACAAGGCGAGACGGCGCCTCCACCACGAGGCGAGACGGCGCCTCCACCCCGAGGCGAGACGGCGCCTCCACCACGAGGCGAGACGGCGCCTCCACCACGAGGCGAGACGGCGCCTCCACCACGAGGCGAGACGGCGCCTCCACCACAGGGCGAGACGGCGCCTCCACCTCCAGGGCGAGACGGCGCCTCCACAGGACGGCCCTCCACGAGGCGAGATGGCGCCTCCACCTCAGGGCGAGACGGCGCCTCCACCACGAGGCGAGACGGCGCCTCCACCACAAGGCGAGACGGCGCCTCCACCACGAGGCGAGACGGCGCCTCCACCACAAGGCGAGACGGCGCCTCCACCACAAGGCGAGACGGCGCCTCCATCACGAGGCGAGACGGCGCCTCCATCACGAGGCGAGACGGCGCCTCCACCACGAGGCGAGACGGCGCCTCCATCACGAGGCGAGACGGCGCCTCCATCACGAGACGAGACGGCGCCACCAGCTCAGAAGCCCACCGATTGCGCCGGCAGCACGTCCCGCATCAGCACGCCCACGTCGGCGCCGTCCACCAGCAGGAGGACGGGCGCGGCGGCGGCGGCCTGACAATGCAGCGGCTGAAGCGCATCCAGCGTCGGCAGCGACAGCGGCTGCTGCTGCTGCTGCTGATGTTGCTGCTGCTGATGTTGCTGCTGCTGTTGCTGCTGCTGTTGCTGATGCTGCTGCTGCGAGGGCGACGGCAGCGGGTCGGCCGGCACGGACAGCACGACGCCGGTCTGGCCGCCCCCGCGGCAGGTCGCCAGCAGGTCGTGGGCGGACCGGCCACCGTCCCCGTGCGCGGCGAGGTACTCGCCGTCCGTCGACAGGTCCGGCCTCACGTCGTCGGCGGCGGCTATCAGGTCAGACGCGTCGGAGGCGGCTGGCGGCGCGCCGGCCGTCGCCGAGGACTGCGCGCTCGCCACACACCGGCCGCCTGTCACCGTCGTCGACGAGTGGGTGTTCGTCGCGGACGGCGCTCGTGCGGCCGCGGGCGGACCGGCAGCGGTCACTGACCGGTCAGACACGACCGCCGCCGCCGGAACCGCCGACTCGAGCAGCGTGTTGGGGCGGCGCCGGATCTCGGGGAAGCGGCGCTCCACCTCGGCCACGCGCAGCTTGTGCTTGCTGTAGAGGTGCCGCTTCAGGTCGAGGTTCAGCTCGTACAGGCGCGGGCAGAGCGGGCAGCGCAGCGTGCGGCCGTTGCGGTGGCGCGCCAGGTGCACGGTCAGCTGGTACTGCAGCCGGAACTCGGCGCCGCACACGTCGCACACCTTGGCGGCGTCGGCGCCGTGCGCGCGCCGCCGGTGCGCGTCGCGCGTCTGCTTGAACTTGAACCGCTTCTGGCACACGTCGCAGGCGAAGCTGCGCTCGGCGCTGTGCGTGCGCAGGTGGCTGAGCAGGTTGCTGCGGCCGGTGAAGACGGCGCCGCACTGCGCGCACTTGTCGGCGCGGCCGGCGTGCAGCAGCAGGTGCTTCTGGAACGACACCGGGAACTTGAAGCGCTTGTCGCACGCGCGGCACCGGAAGCCGGCCGCCTTGTGCTTGTACAGGTGCGTGCGCAGGTAGTGCAGCGTGCACGTCTGGGCGCAGTAGGGGCAGCGCACGGCCGTGCGGCCCGGCACGCTCAGGTGGAGCCGGCGCGCGCGCGACTCCAGCCGCCGCACCAGGTCGCCGTAGACGGCCGACACCGGGTCGACCGGGTCGGGCGGCTCGGCCGCCGACTGGTGGCTGGTGTTCATGTGGCCGATCAGCTGCTCCTGCCGGCTGTACATCTGCAGACAGCTGGGACACGTCGGCGCACCGTCAGTGTCGTCAGCACCTCACACGCACGGCGGCACGCAAGGGTCACACGCAAACCGGGTGCCGACCGTCTCTTGCATCCAACGCCGGCCGCTTTCATTCCGTTCGTGTTTACCCAGCCATCAATATTCCAAGGTATAATACAAGGCCCACTTGCATTGCTACATCAGCTATGGACCCTCGCATACATTTGGTCCCGCTCGTCAAAACGAAAGACGAAAGATATCATACGTAATATTCATCTGTCCCATAAGCAAACTACACTTTATATTGCAAGCAAGCTCACGTACACATAAGCGGAAATTGTATCGTGGAACAAACTATATCCAAGTAGAGCTCGACCGCTCTAACAGTCAGCATCCTCAAGCGGACAGCGGCGACATCGTGCACACAGCTGATCCACCCACTACACGAGCATAGCTAAGCTGGCAGCGTAATGACCACGACATGCCTACACCTAATATAGGCTAACGTCCAGAGAGTACCATCAGGAGTGATTGTGTGCATAGCTACGAGTTGAGGACAATGCCCATGCCACCAGGCCCTTCAGCAGCGCTTCAGTCTGCCCACACCCTCGGGCTTAACCAGCATGGGAGAGAATATACATATGAAGATTGATTTCGGTCTTCTGTCATGGAACGAACATTTCGTCCCGGATTGAATGTTATGGGTAAGACAAAGTAGGGTTATTTTGCGCCCTTTAAATTCACGTTGAGGAAATTGTTCCTAGATAGCCGTTTGTCTGCAATACTATTTGGTGGAACACTTAATCTTCGGGTATCCAAGGCATCAACATCGACAATTCAGACTCTGCTCAATTATAAGGATCACATGGTGTAACCCCAAGAGAACCCAATGAACACCAAACAAGAAAAACGACAGCCAATGATCAAAATGTTTAAGCCTATAGTCTTGGGTGCCATCAAGGTAGGGAACGGGGATGGGCAGGTTCCCCTTATTCTCAGATAGTAGAGGATTGTTCCTCCTACCGGAAGCATATAACATCCCAAGAAAAATACGTTCCCAGCCTCCACTTGGAAAATTCTACACTCCATGAGAAACTTTTGAATCACAGTGGTCCCGGTCCATTGCTACAAGGCGTCATGCTATACTTTCCGTTTTGCCTGCCTTGCTTCTTGCCTTCTGCTGAGATGACAGCTAGTCTCACGTTGACAAGTGCTTTAAAAGTAATTATACATATACGACACACATGAAATACAACTAACAACGTGACTCCACTAAGCGTTCTGAAACGGTACAGGATCAGAATGTCTACTGCGGTAGAATGCAAAACAATATCCGTCCTCGGATTACCATCGGAGTTTTCTGCCAGATTTTCCAAAGGTATTGTAAGCGACAGTGCACTGTAATTTCTCGTTGGAGTTGGAAGCATGCTATGAGCATGTCTTCGGCTACTCAGCCTGGTTCAGGATACTACTTAAGTATGGCTTGGGAATAAATACATAATTACTCAGCGGATTTCTAGTTGCATAATCAGGTGTTTAAATAGCAGTGTATGCCTAGCCTTTGAACGAAATGTCGCGCTCCGTACAAAAATACCGCGTGCACACCAGCACATGTCAGCATTTAACCACGATTATGAATCGGAATCAGTCCCCCTTGTACTTCGTAATGGAAATCAGCTTCCACATATTCACACCCCCTTATACCCTTATACTTTGTAATTGAAATTAGCTGGCATGGCAGCAGCAGGCCGGACCCCACCACTGCTACAGCTCTGCTACTCGCACAATGCACATGTAGTTGGCCGGTGCAGCAGTAGGCCGGACCGCACCACTGCTACAGCTCTGCTACTCACACAATGCACATGTAGTTGGCCGGTGCAGCAGTAGGCCGGACCGCACCACTGCTACAGCTCTGCTACTCGCACAATGCACATGTAGTTGGCCGGTGCAGCAGTAGGCCGGACCCCACCACTGCTACAGCTCTGCTACTCACACAATGCACATGTAGTTGGCCGTGTGCGCCGAGACGCAGTGCTGCGCCGCCGCCGCCGCGTCGCCCAGCGAGACCCGGCAGCAGTCGCACTGCAGCCGGCCGTCGTGACGCTCCGTCACGTGGCCGGTGACGTCATCGGACGTCATCAGAGACGAGCAGACCGGGCACCAGACCCGAGCCGCCTCCGGCCGGTCGTCGCTGCGGAGCAGAGCGGGTCATCGAAATGTCCCCAGACGCTCCTCAGCAGGTGCGGGTCATCGAAATATCTCCAGACGCTCCTCAGCAGGCGCAGGTCATCGAAATGTCCCCAGACGCTCTTCAGCAGGTGCGGGTCATCGAAATGTCCCCAGACGCTCCTCAGCAGCACCTCGCGGCGCAGATCATCGAAATATCCCCAGACGCTCCTCAGCAGGTGCTGCAGGTGCGTATCGAAATGTCCCCAGACGCTCCCCACAGGTGCGGGTCATCGAGAAATCCAGACGCTGTATAACAGGTACGGATCATTCGAAATGTCCCCAGACGCTCCTGAGCAGGTGTGGGTCATCGAAATATCCCCAGACGTGGTCATCAGGTGTGGAAGGTGTGGGTCATCGATAGGATCCCAGTTGCTCAATAGGTGTGGATCGTCGAGAGGTCCCCAGCTGCTCCTCAGCAGGCGAGGGTCAGCTTGAGTTCCTTAGCTGACCCTCAGCAAGTGAGGGCCGTCGAGAGGTCCCCAGTTGCGCCTCGGCGGGTGGGCGTCACCAAGAGATATCCAGCCACTCCCCAGAACATGTGTATCATTGAGATATTGATTATTTGGACTTAATGGTGCACCAGCCATCATGTCATTTGGTACCCATGATCATCAAGAGGCGCCTGGGTGCTCCACAACAAAACTGGGTCATCGAGAGGTCTCCAGCCACTCCTCAACAGACGTAGATCAAGAGGACCCAGGGTGCTCCTCAATGCCCAATAAAGAGCAAGTGTGGGCTGTCGAAAGGCCTTAGTATGTAGCCACTGTGAATTTCTGGTAACCTGTGTTCATTCATTTACTATCTGGATGTAGGGAATAGTCTGATTACATACGTATGCGATCTCTTGACCATGGCAGAGCTACTGTAATAACGTTCAGAAGCATCAACTCGATTCAGTGTCTGGTACACAGACTTTTTGTAACTGCAGCAAACTTCCCTGTATATTTTCGTTATTTGGCCTGCTTTGCAGTACATACTTTGCAATTTTCAACAACTATGTCATTATGCACAGCAGATTTACTGAGCTATGTGACCTTTGCAGTTGATGCGCCTCTAAACTACAATACAAGATTTACTATGACCTCCCAGCAATACGACAACGCCCCACCAAGCCGGGGTCAGGCGTTACCAAGCCGGGACTGACGGGACCAGGCGCTACCAAGCCGGGACTGCCGGGACCAGGCGCTACCAAGCCGGGACTGCCGGGACCAGGCGCTATCAAGTCGGGATTGCCGGGACCAAGAGCCCAGCTAGCCTATCCAAGTCGCCCCAGCTCACGTACCAGCACACGTCATACCAGCACGGCTTGTGTTATACCTGGCCACCTGTTAACTTCTCCACGTGTACACGGTACATCCAGCCGACCTGAGCTGCCTCAACTCAGGCCCTAACAGCACGGCTCGTGTCATACCTGCCCAGGTTGTGTAACTTTTCGACGAGCACGCAGCACGTCTAGTCGACCTGAGCAGTGATAAATTTTTCGTCAAATAGGGTGGAAAATTCCACATTCTGGACACTCAAACGACATCCTTCTCCAAGAAGTATCGACATCCTGCTCCATGACGCATGCTTATGAAGTCTTCGTCTCCTTTCTAGCAGCATCTCGCTCATACATATCATGTCAATGCTCCTAATAAGGAATAGTGATACACGTATATTTCGCAACGTAATTTCGGGTAAAGGGATTAACTATGTGATATGGCGTACGGTACCAAATTATAGCGTAGGTAATTTTCTCCATGTCACGAAAACAGCTCTTCCTAAATTATGAATCTCAAAGCAAATGACAAATGTACAGTCATAAGAGCCTACACCATTGGCTCAAATTTGAGTCTGAAGGACATCAAAAGCAATTTAATTGACACTAATTCCTTGGCAACTTTCGACATCCTTCTGTGCACGTTTCGACATCTCACACCTAACGAAAAAGCAACATTTTAACCCTGGACCTGAGTCACACCAGCACGGCTCGTGTCATATCTGGCAAGGCTGTGTAACTTCGCCACGTGAACACGGTACAGCCAGCCGACCTGAGCCCCCCCCACACGCCACACCAGCATGGCCCGTGTCATATCTGGCAAGGTTGTGCAACTTCGCCACGTGAACACGGTAAACCAGCCGACCTGAGCCCCCCCCCCCAACACACGCCAACCAGCACGGCTCGTGTCATATCTGGCAAGGTTGTGCAACTTCTCCACGTGAACACGGTACAGCCACCCCCCCACACCCCCCACAAAAACACCGCTTTTTTTTTAATTGTCCCCCCTTTTATTTTTCTCCGTGTATACAGTATATATCCGCCCAACGGGACCCCCCCCAAACCCTGTTGTCCACCCTGGGAAGGTTTGGAATTTTCCCACGCGAACACGGTACAGCCGACCGACCTGAGTCGCCCCAACACACGCCACACCAGCGCGGCTAGCGTCATACCTGGCCATCTTGTGCAGCTTCTCCACGTGCGCGCGCAGGCTGCGCTCGGTGCGGAACGTGCGGCGGCACATGTGACAGCAGCGGCTCTCGGCCGGCCGACGGCGAGGCCCGGGGTGCCGCACCACCGTCACCTGCCGGCAAACGGCAGAAGTGCTGGTGCCACGGAGCACACCAGAGCGTCGAGCCACATCCGAACCGCTAATCGGCCGTCCACCAGCAACACACTTGAGGCTGCTAATTACAACTGTGCTGAGCAAAAAAAAAAACGAGTAGTAGGTCGCATTGTGTTACGAGTGGAGGGCGTATTCAGCTGATTGATAAATGATCTAAAAGAAGAGAATGCACAGGCTTTATCAATAGCATCAGCCTCTGAAATGTTCTACACATCATCAAAAGTTGCAGAGCTGACGGATGGGAGCACGGGTACGCTTCGCTGCTGGCCTCAGCCCAAGTGGGATATCCGAGTTGTATGATCTCTAGTGGCTGCACGAATCCTACACACACACGCACACATACAACAACCCACAACACAGAAGTGGCAGCATAGCAGCGGAACGTCAGCGACACCTCAACAAACAACCGAACGCACCAGCCTCCTTTGCAGCTCCCCGTCCTCTTCGTCGACACCCTGCTCGCCTTCGCCGGGCTTGGCCACCGCCCTTCTCGCGCGCACCCTGCGCGACCGCCTGGCGGGCGCACCAGTCCAGTCGCCGTCTGCAGGGTCGTCGGCGTCCTGCTCCGATTCCGCCTGGTCGACAGCGACATGCCCCGGCGGCGGTGACGAGTCGCGCGCGTCGGCCGAGTCGGTACAGTCTACGTCCATCTGCGCAGCGTCGCCGGCGCGCACGGCAGCCGAACTATTGCACGGCGTGGACAGCGGCGCCGCCTGGGCCGCGGCCGGCGGCGTCGGCGACGTTCGTCCTGCGGTCGGGCCGCTCAGTACGGCGGGCGAGCTCCTGGCCTCACCACCCACTTCAGTAGGCGAGCTGCTGGTCACAATACCCACTGCAGAAGGCGAGCTGCTGATCCGTGCACTCTCCACTGCAGTGAGTGAGCTCTTGGTCGAGGCGCTGCTCGCTACAGCAGCTGCGTTCTCAGTTGGGGCACTGTCTGCTACAGCAGGCATGCTATCTGTGCTGGAAGCTTCGCCTTGGGCGACAACAGGCTCCCCGTCCGTCACACGAGGCTCCGTCACGCCGCACGTGCCGTCCGTCACGCCGCACGTGTCACCCGCCGTCACGCGCGTCGAGCTGTCCACCACGATCGTGCCGGCCAGCGCGGCGGCGCCGAACGCGTCGGCCACCAGCCGGCGCACCAGCGCGTCCAGGTCGCCGCCGGCGGCCGCCTCGCAGCAGGCGGCGAACGGCACCAGCACGGTGGCGGCGCCGCAGCGCAGCGTCACGCGCCAGCGGCGGCGCGCGGCGGCGGCGCGCCGGTACCGCCGGCCGACCGCGTCGGCGGCGGCGCAGTGGCGCACCAGCAGGCGCTGGCAGTCGGCCAGCCGGGCGCCGCACGGCCGACACACGCCGCCCACCAGCGGCAGCTCGCGCTCCAGCTCGGGCAGCCGGCGGTGCAGCGCCGCCAGCGTGTCCGCGTCAGTGACGAGCGCCGCCAGGCCGCCGGCCGAGCGCGCGCCGCCGGCCGCGCTGTTGCACAGCAGGCAGAGCCGCGAGAACGGCGGCAGTCGCACGTGCACGGCGGCCGACATGGCCGGCACCGCTGCTGCCATCCTGGAAACACACAACGGCCGCGTTCGTACGTCAGTTAATGGACCGCCTAGTCTACGAATGTCTAGTCATAAAACATGCCTACCTCACTGAACATAGACATTTCAAGAGCAGAAATTGTGCATGGACATGGACATGGACATCTGACTGGGCAATGACAAATTCCATTGGTAGCAAATGTCTTCGCTTTGCTCATGACATTACAGACAACCAAAACAATTTCTGGGATTTGGCTCCATCCCTACCCTCATCCGAATAGTTTTTGCAGGGCCATATGTCACACATTTTCATAGAAACACACTCTTAGTTAAATTCGTTCATATACACTTTGGTTTCGTGAAATGGACGAGAGAATATGCCAATGGCAGACACTAGTAGAGACCAGGGTGAGGCATAATGAGCTCACTCTCATGCATATGTGAAAATGAGCTCAGGTGCTCAACCTAGCCAGGTACACATGATTGCCTTGAAACTTAAGCAATGACTGCTGGTACTTTTAAGACCTGTTGTCTTCACTTAGAATTGGACCACCCCTTGAATTTAAATTTTACCTGTCTCAAAGATGTTTCACCTGAAATGCACATTATTCATTGAGTGCCTTTGCTCCAGCACCTGCCATGCTCCTGCTCCATTGGTAACTAATAGTCACTACCACAATGTGGTGGTGCTAATTGGTTTTACAATACATCAACTGTTGAGTTATGTAGAGTTGCCAATCTCTCAAACTGATTGGTCATTGACAAAGAGTAACAACAGGTTAAAGCAACAATCTTTTGATTTGGAGATGGGCAGGCAACTTAACCATAGACTACTCATCCCTGTCTTCAACAATGTGATGGTGTAATAGTCAAACAGACCTATATACCCGATGCTGGTTATGCTTACAAAGACTGTAAATCTTTATAAATACAAGCATAAGACATGCATTGGGGCTTTGGATATGGAAAGACAAGTGCTAAAGTATAATTAAATTGAATCGCCATTTGCATCAATCAATCTGGTATACCACATTCAGCATTTGCCCAGCCAGACACCTACCTGCAGGTATATAGAGCTAAACATTGTTGGATGCAACAGTTACTAAATTGCATTACAAAATGCAGGAACAGAAAACATTGCCTCTGTCCAGGACTGAACCCAGGACACAGATCAAAGTTAACAGTTTCCTTCCCAGGGCTAATCAAAAGCACTTGCTGCTTTTTTTTCTTTACAAAAATAAATTTAATCCGAATTGTTGTTTGGGTGGCCTGAGGAACCATGGTTCTATTGTTAAGCAGAGCCAGTGTAAAATAATTGACCATGTGGTCTGGAAATTCACAGTTAATGGAATTGTGCTATTTCATCCTTGTCTCAGGTTTTTAACATTTTGCCACATGTGTGGGCAGTCGCTTTACGACGACTGCTAAATAATGTAAAATGCATGTACTGAAGTGAAAGGCATTCTGCTTTTTCATCCTTAAGTGGCGATCCTTTATTTTCTTCCATCTTTCACTGCAACTTCTTTCTTCATCCACACAGTTAATGGTGAAGTAATTTTAGGACACTGAGCAGAGCTTGTTGCGTGAACCCTGGCCCCACCACTTGATCCATGAACTCCAGTTCAATGGCAGAATTTAGACCGAAAGTTTAACGTTCCGCCAATGCACCGACATGGCCACCCGGTAGCTAGTCCCCAGCCTTACTGGGCCAGCTGCCAACTGACACTCAAGGCTGGGGGCTAAATGCGAGCACGTGAAGCGACTCAAACCCTGTGTTGCCAGTGCAGGGGAGACCAGTGCAGTCCAGTGCTCTAACCAACTGAGCTACCTGGGTGGCAAATGCTTTGACATTTGTATTGGAAGAGAGCATGTGAACATTGCTATTTTTGAGCAAAGATTAAGACCTCAGGACAGAAATAGTGATGAAGGTTGGTACAATGAAAATGAAATGAAAATGACAGATTTGGCTTTGAGTGATAACTAAAATCTGAAATGCAACATTACACCATGAAATACTTGGAAGTATTTCTTTCTGTGAGCAAAAATGCAACTGCAAATAAAGATCAAAAACACAATTTTTTTTAGAGGATTAAAACACCTCACGATCAAGAATATTGAAACAATAATGGGCATGAATAAAATTAAGACATATGACCCTGAGTGATCAAAATAAACAGTCCTCAAGTAGAGCTACTATGATTTTAAAAGTGTGAAGATCAAGGAGGAGAGGGCTGGGCCTCCCAAACGAACTGCACTGGCAGGGGCAATCTACAAGTTGATGATCAGAATTTGAATTCAAAGCACTGTTAGCACTTGTCTTTATTTGCCTAGCACCTACCTGCCTTGTACTGATGCCTTATACTTGTATCAGAAGAGAACACTGCTATTTTTGAACAAAGATTAAGATTACCTATAAGGTCATAGGTACTTGTACATCAGGGCAATGAACAAGTTTCACATAATGAGCTTATTTTTTTTGCAAAAGACATATGTAATATTTTGTTCACAAAACTGAAGTATTTTGCTCATAGGAGATGCATGTCCTGCATAATTAAATGATTTAAGGTAAGTTGCCTTTGATTAAAGAAAAACCTACTTGTGGTGATGACAATAGATGTCATGCCTCAAAGTAGCCAAGACAGGGAAGCCCAGTATAGTCTGGATTGTGTATTTCCATGCCAAGTCTGAACCGAATCGCATCATGGAGAACAAGGTGAGTGCTTGTGGCATTAAGCTAAAAGATTTTCAAGAAAATATGAAGCTAAAAAACGTAGATAATATATTATGGTGATAATGCAACAGCTAACCTTTCTCTTTCAAATCCAGGGCATCGTGGAGCAGTGTAAAAGCTTGTACAATGTTTGTGAGTGAGATGTGTGAGATAATGGGAATGGCCATGGCATAAAATATATGTGTATATGTGCCTTAGCTGGATAGCATGGCTTCCCCTCCAGCAAAACAGAAGCTGTTTATGCATTCAAATTTGTTTAATATTTTTACTCCACATTGAAAAAACTGACATTCCATGGTAACTAGGGTGGGAAACTTATTTCCCAGGTTTGGAGTCAGAGTCCAAACAGATTTCTTCCAGAGTATATTATCATGGACATATTATTTGTTATGCATGGAATCCATTTGCAGGTAACCAACGGGAAAATCATATGTACCTAATCAGTACCTATGTAATATGCATAAGTAATACACATCATTTTTGGTCACATCAAAGCATAGAAACAAAGTGAACAATGGACAGCACCACAAGACAGGGATTTGTGATGATCAGCTCAGCTTTGTCTCTTGTAACTCACAGGAGCAATGTGCTTTCCTTTCACTGTTGGTCTCAGTACAAGGCAAGCCAAATGAAAAACAAACACAAATCATTCATGCTTCACCCTCAGCTCAGAATGCACACCTACCTACATACACAGCCAATTTCCCATGTGATACAGACTGGACACCACTACCTCACATGCGACAGTCAGAAGCGATGGCCATGCCAAAAGCAAAGGATCAGTCAATGTTGTGTTTGCAATATGGCACTGTTAAACATGTGTTCAAAGTTGCTAATGGTTATGATGCCATTAAAAAATACCTTGCATTGATTGATTGAGTTTTCAGAACAGAAAATGCTAACAAAGCAAATTCCAATTGGTGGCATCTGGGACTCTGGAAGTTGTCTCTTAAAATGGTTAGCTTTTCCCACCATAGGGTGGCTTGAAAGCAGGTTTCTGGAGATGCATTGGCCAAATTTGCAGGGACAGGAGGCCACTGTTCAGTGTGCAGGCATGAGGTTTGGCATACTGTCGTCAACATTTTCGCTGGCTGTTCTGGTGTGGCGTCATGTGTGTTTGGGTGTTGTCTATGTGCTTGATGGTATGAAAAGTGGCTAGTTCATTTGGTTATCATAAGTAGAATAACATGTTTGGTGGATGTTTTATTCAATCTTATATTAGTTTTTGTGGTATTTTTGTTCTTTCTGCATGTTTGTGTCGTATTACATGTGGAGCCCATTCTATCTAGTATGAATCCGGAGTGCAAAAATGTTTTAAGAGACGAAATCTCTTTTAAAAAAACTTACTTAGTTCCCACCGTGACGGTAACGGTTCACTGCACGTATGTTGCAGCACTGTATGTTGTAATATATTACCATTAATTTACCGTATTACCCACCTACCTGCCTGACCCGTCAAAAAATACGTCAGTCAGCCCTTGCGTCTCTGACGATAAAGTAAAACAGGGACTTGGTCAAAACCAAACCAAAATGCCCATCCACAGTTGCACTTCTTCCATTGACCTCTATATACGGTGGCTAATGCCCGGCCCCTGTCATCCCTATGCCTTCCTGCGTGTCGGCTCGAATGGTACAAATGACATCATCTGGGGTACCCCTTTTGGGCAGTTTTAATAGTTTCATGCATGTTAAAATGGAAATATTTTCAATTCAACTCACTTTCTAAATTCTATAATATCACGTCTGTGCTTTTGGAATCGTCTTGAGCTGTTATTTTATCATCCTCATTTAGGCTGCGAATTAGGCGACTACCATCACGAATGCAGCGTTTTAGGGGCACGCATTTTCCCAAATGCTTAGATGGCGCATTTGAGTCATAAATTGCGCATTTGTTTGCATAGCCCCCTCGTAGGTTGTTTTATGCTTTGTTTTATGTCTGTCACACCTTGTGTTCGATGTACGTATTTTAGTTTTATTAGTTATTATTTAGTTTTATTAGTTTTAGTTGTAGTTTTATTGTATAGTGTTATGTTGTGTTGTGTCTTGTGTGTAGTTGCAATGTTAAAAGTATCCTTTGCTGTCGTTAATTAGTAATGGGAATTCAGGTGTATTCCGCATTAGAAATCTAATACGGAATATGCTGATTCCGCTTATCCGGTAAATTTGCAGTTTTAGGTAATTTATTATTTCAAGGAAGTTATTTTCCTAATACAATGCTTATGAATGTGCTCAACATGATGAGACCACTTGATTCCTGTGTAAAGGCATGCTGTTCAGTTGGGAGACAGCATATCATCCAAAAATGGTCTTTGAGTTTGGTAATATACCATAAAAGGTAATCTTTCAAATCAAGAAAAAAAGTGATGTAACATAACCTAACTTAGCCCAGCCACCTATGCAAGAAAGCAAAATATTTTTTGTAAAAATGGAAAATATTAAAACAATTTTTCTTCTAAAACATGTTCAAATTCAGAAAAGCCTAACCTTACCAAAACTGTTTAAAAAAAGATAATAAATTACAAGAAAAATCACCTCCCCCCACAAAGATATTTTTAATAGCCTATAACAAATCCCTAACCTTGCTTAACCTAACTAAACATCATCCCCTTGTATGTTACATGGAGGTAAAATGGGTGTAAAACTTGTTCCGTTGGTACCTTAAGCTGAAATAAATAAAATAGTTGGTACCTTTCGTGAATCACAGAAAAGCATCCTCATTGGTGCAGACACTTCAAGAAACTCCAAACCAGAAATCAACTAGGTCAAGAAAGAATCCTCTGAGGAAGCCGGAGCCGATGGTCCATATATATATCGACACATACATGCACGCACATATATAGTCATATATCCAATATAACGCGTAATACATGAAGTATAATTTATGTTTATGTAATTTTATGTGATATACCAAGACGTCGTTTGCGTGTTTAGTTGCGGCCGTAGATTACGTATGTGTAGAGATTCGAGGACCTTTAGATCAGCGTTGTCCCTGGCTGTTGCTATAATTTATACTTTGAAGTTTGTGTTAGTGTCGCTGTGTTCCATGTTAGAATGTTTTTCGATCATGTATTCGCCTAAAGGTGTGTACTCTCTCCGAAGTCTGGCATCTCCCAAGTGCTCATTGTACCTATCCCTGATGCTACGCTTGGTTTCTCCGACATAAACTATTCCAAGACAGCGGTTGCACCTTATGTTATAAACTACGTTTTCCGCGTGCATCTACCTTTGAGCCCGTTGCATCTATCTTGTCCTCGTTAATTTCTGGTTTGGAGTTTCTTGAAGTGTATGCACCAATGAGGATGCTTTTCTGTGGTTCACGTGTATTTTTGCACGTTTTTTCCCCGCATTTTTTCAATTGTTAACCCTGACATTTTTTATATCACTCCCGACGATGGCCCCTGGCCCAAACGTTGAGTAATATAGCATAATCCCTAACGTTACTTTTGATGTAAACTCACCACCTCCTGGTATATTGAGGGTCGTACATTTCGTCTCACGCTATGTTTTTTTTTCATATCGGTGCTTTCCTCTGAAAATGTCCAATATTTTGGAAGGTGACTGTGTAAGTAGCTCGTACCATGTTGAACGTGCCCAGGTATTGTGGTTTAGGAGCGCATAATGTGCCCAGGTCGCCGTTGGTCTTACATTGGGCATACCGACGATCTATTCGTATGTCACAGTCCATAATCCTCAAAGGTATAATGGAATCTCCCGCTTAATCCGTGATATACTGGAACCATACGGCTTGCAAACTGCCAGCTTCCATGTTGGAACCGACTTTCACCAACCACAAGCATCGTTCGTGTTATATGATTTATGCGTATGTCTATCGTACTTTGAGCGTTTCGGATAGGTGAGTATCCTTCCTTTGGAGCAGTTCGGGACTACCATCCCCAATAACATCAAGTTTTGTAGTAGCAATGTCGCGAAGTTTGATGTTTGTCACTTTTCCATCCTCTGTTATTATAATCTCTATCCATGGGTAGCATAACCTTCCAGGGTCAGATAATTCAGCTGTTCTATACCACTTGCTGCATACCTTTCGTAAACGAAGAGCATTTCGGTTTTCCTGTGCAAGAGATATGGTAGATTGATGCACGCTGCGTCGCAAAACTCCCAGTGTATGTCTGCTGTTGGTTTGATTTGGTACTCCCGCCCACAAGTGTAGGACACGGATATCAATCACCTGACTGTTCAAAATACGTCATGAAATGCCATAGCATGCTGCTATGCGTACTATCGCTCATTACTTGACACCGATACGTTTATACCTGGCTCGACTAACTTAATGGGCGTTGTATAGCCTATGCAGTTGATGCGCCCATAAACCACAATAACCAGATGATGAATTTGGCTCATGTAGCTGAGAGTTAAATAGCCATTCAATCAACCTTAGTGTGCCTAACTTGTGCGAAGTAGTAAAAGGGCTGATGCTACATCTGATGGTTTCGCGATTTTCAGCCAGGCGGGGCCCGATCAAAATGCTACCTGAGCTTTACCTACGCACGAAAAGCCGCGGTCATCCCAATAATAACAGGAAACAATGGACCTCTATCACGTCGTAATTTGGGAACACATGGTGTATATATATATATATATATATAGGGAACTTCAGGAATAGCGCCAAGTGAAATTCTATAAATTAGGAAAATTCCTTACTAAACACACTTTCCACCTTCATAATAATACTACCTAACCTCTTTCGAATATGTGTTGATTGGGCGGGTTCAAACAAACTTAAGCCAATCAGCTGTCTTCTTTCTGTCAGCAAGAGTTGACGCCAACGCCGTCAGCGCCAATTGACTACCGTAAACTCCCAACAAGTCGGCGAGCAAGGCCGCCATATACGAGTAGTACCAGGACAGCGCACGGGGATGGACTTAGGTCGGGGTTAAGACGCGTCCCATAAACGATTGCGTGGTGGATGTGTGGAGGTGTGCCGCGCAGCGAGCGTTACTTGTCTTGTTTGCATTTGATGAAAGTGGTGGTTGCTGCGGAAGGCGCTTCATTCAATCAGTGTGCAGGACTAAAGTAACTCGTAACTCATGGTTGGCAAGATGCTGGCATACTTAAGATGGTTCATATCCACTGGGGACCTGGCAAATACATTTGCTGTCAAGACATCAACCTCAACCTTGTGCAGGAAACCAGGACAGGTTTGTGAGTGGATCCGAAGGTCCTCCGGATCCCATGGATCTAATCCCATCGTGGTCTGCTGCGAGGTTAGCAGTTTTGCCAATGCCTAGGCAGTTATTACCGGTTAATAACACTGCCATGGCAAAAGCTACCTAGTTTTGCCAGCATTTTGCCAGCCCTGGTGTAACATAAGTTTTATCACATTCCATTTGGAAGTACTTAGGTAGGTGAGTAGATAGGTAGGCATATTGGCATTGCATATTGATGTAAGAACTTGGTCTGATTGAGTTTTCATTGTATTTTAGTGAAACTAAAGTCGAAAAGGGACTGGCAAAAGTCAAAACAAGCACTGGAGACATCAGAAGACTTGAATCATTTGAAAACTTCACCAAGTTCATACCTATTTAGTAGGTGTCTACCTTGGTATCTACCTACCTACTTGGGTCTCAGTATCTTCGCAGTTGCATCACTTTGAAGAAGCTGAAGAGTGAGATTGTGGAAAGATGACTACTAGAGACACCTTTGTACATCTTTTTGCTGGAGGGTGAGTTTGAGGAGGTATCTAGCTACCTTGATCTCTGGCCTACCTATGTGCCTGGCTACCTACCTACCCACTCAGTTGTCATTTGACAAAAGTGATTGGGTGGGCATATTGCTTGTTCATTTAACATAAATGTATCTGGATGAGAATGCTGAACATCTATAAATTTGTGTTGTAATGTGTTTTATGAATTATATACTATTTTAATGCAATATTTATTCAGATGATGGAGATGAGGTGAATATTATGATCAAGATAAATGTTGATTTTTGTGATTTTTCTTGTGCTATGCTTTTTTACATGATTGAGACAATGTGACCACTTGTTTTCTCAGAAAATGATTACTTTTCAGTTGGTAATGAAGTACATGATCATGATCTTAACCCTCAAATATAGACCATGACATATAATTACTTGTGCCTGGTGTGTCATAGACATGATACAGAAGAAATTCAACACTTGATGCATTCAATTTAATGCAATGTGTACCCCTTTTGCTTGTCATCAATTACATTTTTTTTAAGTCCTGCTGATCTATTCTCAACTTGTAAAGCATATTTCAATGTGCATACTCACAAACTGGAATGTTTTGATTTTGGCCAGTTAAAAGGTTCAACACCATGTTTTGATAACTGGCAGAACTAGTGTTGGTAAATGCTAATTATGACTATTTTTGCCAATTCTGGTCAATTCAAGTGCAGAATAGAATTTAACACACTATTGCTTTTGGCTCCATGGGAAAAAACTGTTTGTCATGCTACTGAGGGCTGTGCAGCCAAGACTGCACATCAGAGGTAAAATAATATTTTTTGTTAGATGTGATGTTTAAACAAGCACCACAGTATGCCAAAAGTTTTGCCATATGTAAGGTCCTTTAAAATACTCCTTTGCCAAATGTTTTCCCATATGTAATGTCCTTTAAAATACTTCTTAGGTCCTTCCAATTAAATTTTGATCAAATAGCATACCATGCGTATGCCTTTTTCATATGTTGTGAGATGTATGAAGCATGAGTCCCTATGCTTGAGATAATGCTGCTAGATATGGCATATGTTGGCATTTTATAACATAGTGCATGATAGGTAATCCCTTCATCTTGTATTATGCTACAAGATGTTCATGTATCAATACCTTACCATCATAATCTAGATGTGTATAAATCAGATAATATTGATACAAATGATGCATGAAGATGTTCAAGAAGCACATTGCTTATGCTTATTTTGGAAGATGCCATTCAGTGTTCAGGAAGTGGTGTATTCCAGCATATTTCATGAATCATTCATCACTGTTGCATGCTAATAGCAAGATTTACATTAATGTGAGAAAACGTCATTTTAGGTGCATTTTGTGTCTTTCTGCTGCTACAATTCATTCTCACAATCTTGAGAGTTGTTTGTGAACTAGTTTGAGCCTTTACAGTTATACAAATTGTTGGTGTTCAAGCTGCACATGGCTATTTTGCACCTTTGTTGTTTTACAAGTTGAGATAGTTCAAGTTATGCATATAATTTGTGGCATTTTGTCATCTGTGTGACCTTTGTCATATGCTGGGTCACTGGACATCAGCCAATTGGCACAAAATGGCTTTGGCAGTTGACATGCCTGTAGACTCCAAATCGCCATCATGGATATCAGCCAATTTGGCATTATGCTTTTCAATGTGGTGCTTCTCATCACTTCTGCTATATTTCATTGATTGATAGCTTATATTGATTGATAAAGAGAGTATTTTATTCGTCTGATTTGTGATGAGCAGGCAACCGCATCCCATTAACGCCCAGTGTCCTCATATGAGGACAGCAACATTTTCACCATATTTTGGAAAACCGGTCAGTCACAATCCACCCAAGTGATTAAAAAGTGAGCAAAAGGCATCTGCTGATCTTGTGGTGCCTTCTGATTCAATAGCTGCTCGCACAGGAGTATTGAACTGGTTCTCAAAGTTAGCGTTTTCCGGCATCCTGAAGTAAAACTGTTTGTCCCTCCGGACCGGGGCCCTAGTCAAGTATTTACATATTCTTGGTGGGTGCATTAGTACAAGATTATTTGAACGTCCAAACGCTGATATTTGTTTCCCATAGTCTGCTGACACTAGCCATCTAGCGCCTGCTAAAATTAAGTGTCATCAAATGAGGACACCGGGCGGAAGGGGGTGGGAGCCGGCCGGTCCGCGTGGCGGGGGATCAGGGACGGCCGGCCGGGCCGCGTGGCGGGGGATCAGGGACGGCCGGCCGGCCCGCGTGGCGGGGGATTAGGGACGGCCGGCCGGCCCGCGTGGCGGGGGATTAGGGACGGCCGGCCGGGGTCCATGCCCTGCCCGGCCCGGCCCGCTGCATTTGCCATGTGCGTGCTGTGAGTTGCGCGTCGTGGGCGTATCTGTCTGCGTCGATTCCAAACTGATCTGCATCGGCTTCCTTGCCACGTCTTCAGTGCGTCACTATGCGGCGGAAAAACACCATAACGGCGAAGGACGCCCTACAGCTGATTGAAACTGACTGCTTCGCGGACAGCGATGCTGACTCTGTGGACCTCGTGGCATTGCTACTGCCGGTTGTGGATAAACTGACAGAAGAGGATTAAGGGGAAGCTGATGTCGTCACTGGCAGGGACGCGACGCTGCAGGACGTGCCTGGACAAGTGGAAGCCCACGTCCATTCCGGGAAGACAAAACAAATAAGCAACCGACACGCCAAAGCAAGCCGCCCAGGGATACATCAGGTTATTCCCGTTGGGGAAAGTAGCTACCTGAATATACTGGGCTTCCAACAAAAACAGACTGAGCTAAAAGGCGCATACAAACGCTCAAGGAAACTGCAACACACGTCTCCAGTCCAGCTGTTCGAGATGTTCACCGAAGACATCTATGCGCACGTCATCAACGAAACGCTGCGGTACGAGCTCAAAACGAAAAATGACCAGCTGTTCAGCTTGACCACTGGTGAGCTGAAGACTTTCATCGGTATTCTCCTACTTTCTGGATGCCACCAACTCCCCCAGTGAACGCCATTCCTGGTCAACCTCCGACGATATGGGAGTAGGAACAGCGCGATACGCCACGACACGGAAAATAGATAGTTGAAGGTGAAGGCGCGCGTCCACTTCCAAAACAATGATAGTTTTGCTGCCAACTAAGGAGACCGAGGGTTCAAAGTACGGCCGTTGATCGACTAGATAGTGGCGAAATACTTTGGTCATAATCTTGTGAAGCAATTTGTCAAGGGGAAGCCTATCCGCTTTGGATGCAACATGTGGGCGGTATGCGGCAGCGACGAATTCTGCTACAAGTTCCAGCTGTATTGTGGCAAGGAGACCGGGTGTTGAGGACCTGGATGCACCGGAAAGCCCCATTCCTACTGCGATAAGTGTCGGGTCGTGCGATGCATTCCCTGCTTCAAACCGTATCATACAAAGTAGTGCCTAGTTGGTAGTAGTGACAAGTAGTACTCGGCTATTCTCAGCGCCCTTGCATGTAACATAATGCAGACTGTTTCACAGCAAATGTGATTGCGATTTAAGTGGCGGAGAGAGTACTGATAGACTGTGTCCACTGTTCACGGCTTAGCAGTATGTATTTTGTTCACTGAAGTGTGAGTAATACATACTGTGATTTGTAATCTCATAGCGTTTTCACCACAGGTGGCACAGAATGGATATTTACAAGCTTAACTCATCAATCGGGTTTCAGGACTACCAACGTTTCTCTACTTCTTATGCGTGTGACGATGCGTGCGACGATGCGTGCATATCATTTAAACGTATGCAATGATGCATACATGAAAATGTGCATTTATGCAATGATGCATACTCGTTTATTCTTGCAACCGCAAGTGTTTGTGTTCCATAAGTATCTGTACCATTATTGCAGATG
>JAOTOL010000637.1:0-99447 GCA_034440575.1 Imbricaverruca yamaguchii | reverse complement strand
TATATGTATATCTATATATATGTTTGTGTGTATGTATGTGTGTGTTTGTGTGTGTGTGTAAGTGTGTGTGCGTGTGCATGTGTGTGTGTGTATGTGTGTGTGTATGTATGTGTGTGTGTGGTGTGTGTGTGTGTGTGTGTGTGGGTGTGTGTGTGTATGTGTGTGTGTGTGTGTGTGTGTGTGTGTGTGTGTGTGTGTGTGTGTGTGTGTGTGGTGTGTGTGTGTGTGTGTGTGTGTGTGTGTGTGTGTGTGTGTGTGTGTGTGTGTGTGTGTGTGTGTGTGTGTGTGTGTGTGGGTGTGGGTGTGGGTGTGGGTGTGTGTGTGTGTGTGTGTGTGTGTGTGTGTGTGTGTGTGTGTGTGTGTGTGTGCGTGTGTGTGTGTCTGTGTGCGTTTGTGTGTGTCCCTATCTGTATATTGTAAATCTTGAAAACACCCAACCATAGTTCCTCCCCACACTACACCCAGCTACACACCTAAGCAAGCATACTTAGCTGGATGGAGTTGTGGGAGGAGCCAAACTAACAAAATGCATTTCAAATGAGGAGCACTAACTACCATGTGACCACAAACCAACTACTGACATTATAGTGTAGATCTTAATTTCTTGTTTGGGATGGGTCTATGGCCAGTCATACACCTCCTTTGGGTATTGCTACTCACAGCATTCTTTATTATCAGTTATATTGCTACCGGGTGTTTGTTTGCTTCTATATTTGCATTCCATCTCTTAGTAGGAGTGCTGCGACTTTACTGGTTATTTTATTGAGTTAACGTCAGGCGCTTGCAGTCTTTGGGTAAGAGGAGGGGGCGCTCCTCGTCACAATCTTGACCCAAAGACTGACATATCTACTCTGATTCCTCCACTAGTTAAAAAAAAAAATAAGGGAGGGGAAAGAAATGCAACATTATGTGTACTGTGGAGCAAAATAGAACAGATAGCATATAATAACAAATATCTCCCTTTCCCCCTGACATACAGTGATGAGATGCAGGGATCAAAGTGGTTTTTTATCATGACAAGGAGAACAGACACATCTCCGAGATCACATAAACGGAAACGATTTATTTAATTTCCATAGGTCATACCTCTTCATCTCACAACCTATAACTCCGAAGTGTTCATAAACTCCACAGCTTACAACCGCCACAACTCCGAAGCGGTCATAGCCTACACAGGTCACACTACCTCAGCAAATCCGAAGCGGTCATAACCCCTACAGGTCACGACCTCCGCAACTCCGAAGCGGTCATAACCCGCAAAGCTCACAATCTCCACCGATTCCAAAACTCAATAATCTCCAAGAAGCATCACTTCAACTAGCTATTGCTAGGTAGCAGCACGGCATATGACTACGATTATGACTACGAACATGGAATGAATGTCATGAGATTGGCGTTGAAGTATAATAACCTAATACGACATAATCTAACATAACCTCCAGATCGTCTGTTATCTAGCGATAACTAGCTGAAGCTTCTTGGAAGCTATGAAGTTCCTGAGGGTGTGGAGCCGGGAACTGTTAAGGTAATGACGCTTCGAAGATGTGGAGGTTATGACCTGTGAAGATTATGACCGCTTGTGGGAGGTTATGGTACATCCCTCTCACAAGCGGTTTGGTAGAGGAGTTGTGTACGTTGTGAAACGTGGAGGCTGTGACCTGTGGAGGTTATGGTACATCTCCGTCAACGCAACTCAGCCAGCTACCGAAGGGCCAAGTGTCGACTACAGCTCTTCCCACGGGAGTCAAAACGACTCAGTTAGCCACTGAAGGGCCGGGTGTCGCCTACGACCCTTTGCACAGCAGTCCACACGACTCAGCCACGCCTGCAAAGCACCAGCGGTCACCTACGATTTGCCCCGCAGATCCCCGATTGGCCCCGCCGAATCCGGAAAGTTCGTCATGGTCGCCTGGAACCAGTCAGCAGTATAAATACCACACAAGACCTACAGCAGCTTACAGGCTTTGCAAGCTCTTCATCACGATGGGACCTATTCAGCTTATCACAGTCGTGGCCGCGGTCCTCTGTCTCACTGGGCCGGCCTCCAGCCAAGATCTAGAGCAGTTCAACGGTAAGTTGTGTGTGCTCCAAATGCAAGTCGCTGTGTTTTTGTTGCCATTAAAGCCGTCGGCTTAATCTCACTATACGTGAAGCGTGTTCTTAACGTAGTTGACTAGGTCGCCATAATCCACAGTGGATTGAGTCCACCGGATGTGTGGTCCAAGAAGTGAGGATTTTGTACATATTATTGAAAGACCGTAGACGTCCCCATTTCCTGGCTCAAATGCATGATTGGACACAGATAATGTATATTGATCATCACTGACCAGTAAATAATTAATGTCAAAATAATAACGAATCTATATTCCGACCCTTCGATAGAAGGTCGTTGCCTAAGCCACGCCCTCGCTAACTTGATGGCGACCGGTGAACAGTTCGGAAATGCAAATTGCTGCAGACATAATAACCCAAAGAAGGTCATCTAGCACGTGTACCGCAAAAACAGAGAAATCAAATAGCACACACATGTGCACACCCATGTATGATTCACATGAGCTGCAGCACACGAAGTGAACCTGGGGACAAGGTCTTGTCGTGGGCAGTGTGTAAGATATGTAACCCGTTCGTTCGTTCATCCTAATTTCTCACGTGAAGCGCCGCACGGTCGATATGTCTTTTTAGAGGTCAGTACTGTAACTAGTAGGCTAATCTAGTTGATTACCATGGTAATATCTTTCACGTCACTTATTGATCAAAAGTGGGCGAAGTTCGATGTGGATGATTGTTGGGCAGCTCAGGTAACTTTCTTACGTAAGTCATTGGATTTTGTAGGGTCACTTGATGCCATTAAGCGAACTTCGGATGACCTGTTTCGACTTATGAGTAGTTCTTCGCCAGGAACTCTTACATAATATCTCAAAGTAATTCGGCAGTCATCCCGTCTGACCGTTGACCTGTGAATCGAACCATGGTATGAAGCGCACAGGTACTATCCGAAGACACCGAAGTATGCGGTGTAAAAATCTTCCGCGTACGTCGTTGCTATGATTTGCGCACAGGGAATGATGGAACGCAAAGCTGTCAAATTTACCGAAAACATTCAAATGGACTTGTCATGTCGACCGATGTTCTGGTTGGGCTATACATAGGAGATTAGCTCACCGTGAGCCAATCCCTGTATCGGGTAATATTGATGTCCGGTCTGATTGATGCTTGAATAATCAATTGCTGGTAGCGCTCGAGTGGGTCGTGTTGGTGGTCCAGGATCTATTATTCGCGTTAGGGCACTACACCAGCTATGCAAAACGTCACGCATGCACGTCTGATGTGTTTTTGTTTTGTGCGCAGACGTGCGGGTTCCGTCCGAGCTGCTGGTGGACACCGCGCATCGGATCTCGCTGGCCGGCAACTACGTCACCCAGTGGCTGCAGGACTCCACCACCGGCTTCATCGCCACCAAGGGCAGCGGCCTGCACGGCTACTGCGTGCTGCTCCGTAGTCCGGTGACGTCAACGGTCGGCGCCGACGACGCGCTGTTCCGCCAAGTGCTGGAGGACACCTTCATCGTGGAGACGGTGCGCGACGTGGCGACCATGGCCGGCGAGAGCGTGGCAGCGTTCTGTGGCGACCTGCAGACGGTTACCCTTGTCCGCAGCACGGGCCGTGCCAAGCGCCAACAGCAATGCAGCTGTGTGAACATCTGTACGCAGTCAGGTTGCTCATGCGTGTTCAAGTGCACAAATACTGGTGGCTCGCCTGGCCACTACTGATTCCGATGACAGACAGCTAGTTTTGCCCTTTGTTCCCGCACTGATCTTGGTTTCTGTGAAAGCTCCGACTCATTCTGGTCTGTTTTCTTTCATGGTTTGGCATGGAGTTCCTTTAGACTTAA
The DNA here is from genome assembly GCA_034440575.1 of Imbricaverruca yamaguchii. Lineage (NCBI taxonomy): Eukaryota > Metazoa > Arthropoda > Thecostraca > Neoverrucidae > Imbricaverruca > Imbricaverruca yamaguchii. The sequence continues at coordinate 95,555 of JAOTOL010000637.1, read as the reverse complement.
GCATCATGAAGATTATTGTATCCATGGGCATCTTGAGGTCCGTGGCGCGTATGACTAGCTGACTATTAACTGACGCAGGTAGACTCCAGCAAACGATTATATCTGAATCAAGGCGATGTTTCAATCTAGTATGCTGCGGCGAACACCGAAGGTTTGGTATGATGCATACGAAACGAACAGACGCTATAATCGGTAACTTTCTCAAGTGTATTCTCACATCGGCAGCTTTGTGACTGACAATGTTAACCCGGCACTTTGTGTACTTTGCCACTCTTACTCGGTGTACTTTGCCGCAAAAGACCGGTTCAAGGACAGGCACGCAACCGATCCCTCGCCGCGAATATTCTGAACAGTTCATCACAGATGGATGATACCGATCCTTCTCATCTGGACACATCCAGTCGCTATTGTGCATGACCTGTGCAAATATATCTATTACATACTGTATGTCCAATAAGACTTGCAGTTACACTATCGCACAATTCCAAGTGGATCCATTGAACGTCAGTGGGTCGTCGGTAACTACGAGGTCAAGCGGTGTCACATCAAGTCACATGGGATCATCTGGGTGGTAATTTGGGGGGGGGGGGGAACACGAACCTTTGTTTTTCATACCCCGGCCCCCCCCCTACCCCCGGCCACCCCGCCCCTTATGAGGGGTGGTGTGCGGCGGCGAAACGGATAAGGTTATTAAGGTGATGCAATGCAAATTTGCGGTGCGATAAATTAATCATCGACACGATGCAAATCTTGAAAGCACAACGATGGCGCCACAACGTTCTTTATCGGCCACGGATAATGAGTCTAGCAGCCATGCAATTGCACGATGAACGGCGTGGCCACATATGATCCCATTTGTCATGGCGGAAAACGGACGTGTAAGTAAACGTGTGAGGCAAAATGTAGCGCTTAGTTGGTGCCATTCCGGCACTCAGTCTGCAGACCCAACTGATTTGGACGGCATGGATGGATCTGCACAATGCTAGTCTTAGGGGATATTTGACTGCACCCCATCCCCTTCATTTGTGTATCTGAAGGCACCTCTGAGGCCTTCCAGGACAGATCGACCCGCCCGTAACGCCCTCACGTTTCAGAATGCGATTCAAATTGATGTCCGGGGTTGGTTTTTGGGCTTTGATTCGAAACGACAATTCTTTATCGCATCAGAACCCAAAGTCAAGAGCTATACACTTCGGCATTTGCAGGTCATGGGAAATCAGTGGTACTTACGATTCGATATATAGCCATGTTTTCTGTGTAGAAATGTAAAATGAAGCAGCAAATGCAAAAAAAAAAAACGTTTTGGAAGATGAAGGCGGGACATTTGTTTACATGGAAATGTACCAAGAACTTTGTGTATCTATATTTGTAACGTGCTACGTGATTTCTGAAGGTGATCCTAGTCATATCGTCAATACCAATGCATGCAGATTAACATTATATGGATCAATACATTTTATCTGGAATTAGGGTGGAAACTATCATCATATATTAGGCTATTTCACATTCTCATGGTTATGAAATACTCCTTTCAATGATTTTAAATGGCACAAGTATTAAAAGGTAGTTTTCATATTAGTGAATGGCTTAGTTTTATCACAAAATTTCTCTTCTATAGTCACAGACGCTGCCCAAGAATTGCATTAGGTCAACTCCCAATGTACGGTGCATCTTTGTATAGCTAACGGGAACAGTCGCACACATTTATTTACCTCGTATCATCTGTCAAAAAGGTTGCTGCTATTTACTTGACTGCAATCACAACTCAGCGGCTTTTACCATTCATCTGACAAGTTCCGAAGGCAAATTGTGCTTACCTGAAGGCTACTGGTGAGGTCACATGTCACGTGAAGAAAATTGGCTGTTTTCGAGAGTTCAGGTTTTAACGAAAACTGGGCCACCTGGGTAATATGAGATTTCAGCTGTGGTTGAATGCATGCGGTATGTATCTAAAGTTGCCCATGCAAATGCTTTCTGGCTCCGGGTCAAGTAAGGCAAATTGAGGGGAGGAGGTCGCCTAGAACGCCCCTGCGTAGGCTTGTGCAGCTGATTGCAACGTAGAAGCCTACAAAGCTAACTGCACCGTAACAGTCTACTCGGTAAACTGCACCGTAACAGTCTACTCGGTAAACTGCACCGTAACAGCATGCACAGCTAACTGCACCGTAACAGCATACACATCTAACTGCACCGTAACAGCATGCACAGCTAACTGCACCGTAACAGCCTACACAGGTACTCAGCGTCACAGAGTACGTTGTCCTACTCTGAGCCTACTCATCGTTACAGGGTCCGCCAGTAGCAGGGTATACAGCGTCACAGAGAATAGTCCACCGGTAGCAGAGTATACAGCGTTACAGAGGACAGTCCGCCAGTAGCAGAGTATACAGCGTCACAGAGGACAGTCCGCCGGTATCAGAGTATACAGCGTCACACAGGACAGTAAAGCGTCACAGAGACAGCCCGCCGGTAGCAGAGTATACAGCGCACAGAGAACAGTCCGCCGGTAGCAGAGTATATAGCGTCACAGAGGACAGTCCGCCGGTAGCAGAGTATACAGCGTCACAGAGACAGTCCGCCGGAGCAGAGTATACAGCGTCACAGAGGACAGTCCGCCGGTAGCAGAGTATACAGCGTCACAGAGGACAGTCCGCCGGTAGCAGAGTATACAGCGTCACAGAGGACAGTCCGCCGGTAGCAGAGTATACAGCGTCACAGAGGACAGTCCGCCGGTAGCAGAGTATACAGCGTCACAGAGAACAGTCCGCCGGTAGCAGAGTATACAGCGTCACAGAGGACAGTCCGCCGGCACAGAGTATACAGCGTCACAGAGGACAGTCCGCCAGTAGCAGAGTATACAGCGTCACAGAGGACAGTCCGCCGGTAGCAGAGTATACAGCGTCACAGAGGACAGTCCGCCGGTAGCAGAGTATACAGCGTCACAGAGGACAGTCCGCCGGTAGCAGAGTATACAGCGTCACAGAGCACAGTCCGCCGGTAGCAGAGTATACAGCGTCATAGAGCACAGCCCGCCGGTAGCAGAGTATACAGCGTCACAAAGGACAGTCCGCCGGTACCAGAGTATACAGCGTCACAGAGCACTGTCCGCCGGTAGCAGAGTATACAGCGTCATAGAGCACAGCCCGCCGGTAGCAGAGTATACAGCGTCACAGAGGACAGTCCGCCGGTAGCAGAGTATACAGCGTTACAGAGGACAGTCCGCCGGTAGCAGAGTATACAGCGTTACAGAGGACAGTCCGCCGGTAGCAGAGTATACAGCGTCACAGAGGACAGTCCGCCGGTAGCAGAGTATACAGCGTCACAGAGGACAGTCCGCCGGTAGCAGAGTATACAGCGTTACAGAGGACAGTCCGCCGGTACAGAGTATACAGCGTCACAGAGCACAGCCCGCCAGTAGCAGAGTATACAGCGTCACAGAGGACAGTCCGCCGGTAGCAGAGTATACAGCGTCACAGAGCACTGTCCGCCGGTACCAGAGTATACAGCGCACAGAGCACGTCCGCCGGTAGCAGAGTATACAGCGTTACAGAGGACAGTCCGCCAGTAGCAGAGTATACAGCGTCACAGAGAACAGTCCGCCGGTAGCAGAGTATACAGCGTTACAGAGGACAGTCCGCCAGTAGCAGAGTATACAGCGTCACACAGGACAGTCCGCCGGTACCAGAGTATACAGCGTCACAGAGCACTGTCCGCCGGTAGCAGAGTATACAGCGTCACAGAGGACAGTCCGCCGGTAGCAGAGTATACAGCGTCATAGAGCACAGCCCGCCGGTAGCAGAGTATACAGCGTCACAGAGGACAGTCCGCCGGTAGCAGAGTATACAGCGTCACAGAGCACCGTCCGCCGGTACCAGAGCATACAGCGTCACAGAGCACCGTCCGCCGGTAGCAGAGTATATAGCGTTACAGAGGACAGTCCGCCAGTAGCAGAGTATACAGCGTCACAGAGGACAGTCCGCCGGTAGCAGAGTATACAGCGTTACAGAGGACAGTCCGCCAGTAGCAGAGTATACAGCGTCACAAAGGACAGTCCGCCGGTACCAGAGTATACAGCGTCACAGAGGACAGTCCGCCGGTACCAGAGTATACAGCGTCACAGAGCACCGTCCGCCGGTACCAGAGTATACAGCGTCACAGAGCACTGTCCGCCGGTACCAGAGTATACAGCGTCACAGAGGACAGTCCGCCGGTAGCAGAGTATACAGCGTTACAGAGGACAGTCCGCCGGTAGCAGAGTATACAGCGTCACAGAGGACAGTCCGCCGGTAGCAGAGTATACAGCGTTACAGAGGACAGTCCGCCGGTAGCAGAGTATAAAGCGTTACAGAGGACAGTCCGCCGGTAGCAGAGTATAAAGCGTTCCAGAGGACAGTCCGCCAGCAGCAGAGTATACAGCGTCACAGAGGACAGTCCGCCGGTAGCAGAGTATAAAGCGTTCCAGAGGACAGTTTAAGTTTTACACACGATTTTTCTCCATTTGGGAAATAAATGGGTTCGGTGTGACCGGGTCAAGTTAGTTTGCCTTTTAGGTTTGATATTTTAACCTTTGTATGAGAAAAAGGGAAATAGTTTTTCTTTAAAGCTGAATTGTTAGGTTAGGTTAGGTGAGGTTTTCTGATACCTTTGTATTGTTAGACGTTTTGTTCATAATTGTTTTCCAAATGTTTAATTTGTGGGAATTTTTATCTCCAAAGGAATGCTAAGTTAGGTTAGGTCAGGTTAGGTTGCATTATTAATTAATTTTTTGCGTACTTTTTATGCTATGCTACCTTACTTCATTTTTCGGTGTTGCTTTTTGCTCACACACAGAAAAATAAGTATTTGCGTGGTAATATCATCATCATTATCCAATCCATAAACATTGCATTGGAAAGATAAAGTCCCAAAAAATCATGAAACACCTTAAATGCACAAATTTACCGAAATCAGTGGTCACGTCATCTTAATCACACTGGTTAACATGGTGTTGAATCATCTCGTTCTCAAAATGTAATGACTTCTTGAAAATGGAATTTAGGGTAGAGTGGGGTAAGACGCCCTTCCCCTAGGGTAGAGTGGACTGCCCCTCGGGTAAGACGCCCCATCCCCTCCATGGGTTGGTTATTCTTGGTGACTTTAATCTAAAAGGATACGAAAATTGCGCGAGACGAAATGTACGACTCTCAATATACCAGAAGGTCCTGAGTTTACATCAAAAGTAACGTTAGGGATTATGCTATATTACTCAACGTTTCGGTCAGGGGCCATCGTCAGGAGTGATATAAAAAAATGGAATCGTCGCGGAAAACGTAATTTATAAAATAACGTGCAACCGCTGTCTTGGAATATTTTATGTCGGAGAAACCAAGCGTAGCATAAGGGATAGGTACAATGAGCACTTGGGAGATACCAGACTTCGGAGAGAATACACACTTTTAGGCGAACACATGATCGACAAACATTCTAACATGGAACACAGCGACCCTAACACAAACGTGATAGAAGAGGATTTCTTTTCCTGCTAGTATTTGGATGACTATGGCTTTTCGTCCGTGGGTAAAGGTGGCGGGCCGTGGACGCTCGCTGTCTTGTTTTTTCTTAACCCGCAGTCTTGAGGAATATTCCAGAGGGCGCCACCGTCGGCCGCCGTACCCTCGACAGTTGGCCTGCGTTGAGGCGTTGTAGCTCATTCAGCACGGAGTCCTTCCCGGCCGCGATCGGCGCGCCACCTATCCTGCGGCAGGAGAACTCGACATTCGGAAGCGATACCGCCTAGCTTCGCGTCTGATGTCGAGCCCAGTCGCACGTCGCGCGCTGCTGGTTGGGACGGAGCTGCCAGCATCTGCATGAGGTAGTACTGCCGCACTCGTTGGTCGTGCTGCTAGAGGAAATGGTGAAACTTCGGGAGGATTCCAACGTGGTGACATTTTATGTTTCGACGAAGACATGCGCTGAGGAAGGACCGATGACGACTATGGCGGCGGTGATGATGATGAATTTGCCAATGGTGACGCAGGATGTACCGGTCTTGAGACGCTGACCCTGTGGGGAACTGGGGAAGTGCAGCTGTCCTGGAAATTGACACAAAAGTTTGGACGGCCACGTTTGTAGCAATCCAATTGTTGTCCGCGGAACACGTGGAGAAGTCGTGCTGCTACGCCAGATGGCAGGTCGAGCGCAGAACTGGTACTTCCCCGACCCCACCCCGACGACGTACGAGTTCGCCGTATTGCCGCATGGTGGCGCCCCAGTCGCGGCTACGACGCAGTGCTGCCGCCGTTCGGTGCACGGGGGTTTCGACGCTGCTACTGCCACCTGGTGACAGGCCGCCGAGACATTCGTATCCGCACAGGCACAGGAAATCCGTCTCCAAAGTTGACGAAGTTCTAACATTCGATACGATAAATCGAGCCAGTTTTATGTATATCCAGCCAATGGTTATGGGTAGATTCACTAGCCAAAAGCTTTTAGTTTGAGATTGGTCGGCTGATGTATGTTGTCGATATATGTTGCAGGATGATTCGGTTAGCTATAATTGGAAAATTTAACTACAACTGATTTATTATTTCCGAGCACTGTTCAAGAGCCTCAAGTCCAAGGTTTTGTTATTGCACGATTTCAATAAGCTATGATTTGAATATTTATTTTAATTTGGAAGGGTTCATTTTATGTTGCGCTTAGATCATCAGCAAAACTTACCTTTTCTTTTCAAAGAACCCAGCAAGCCGTAATCGATTATATTTCATCGAAGTTCAACCCATCCTGACTATTCTAAAGGTTTTCCGGTATTTTTTGACAGGACTTCTCGCACCAATTGCTCCTGCTCGAATCACTGTAAAATGTAAAAGAAATCACACCTGCACTTTTCAATATGGAACTGCCGACCGCCATCGCGTCGCCGTTCGTGCACGTGTGCAGCCGACTTGTGCATCTGGCCATTCGCCAGACTTGGTGCGGTTCTGCGGCTTCGACTAGTGCCCCCAGGTTTTGTTAATTACTACCGTATGATGGTTTTGTGCCCAGTCTCACATCAGGGACTGCTTCGCATGGGCTTCACTGTGCAAATTTGGGACCTTCAGTTTGAATATATATATATATATATATATATATATATATATATATATATATATATATATATATATATATATATATATGTGTGTGTGTGTGTGTGTGTGTGTGTGTGTTTTATTTAGGTCGATATCACCACCTTCCCATGTCATCAACTTATTCCTCAGTAAGGGGATCTTCCTCAAGCCATTCAAAATTGCTGTTGTAAAGCACATGAAAAGGTGACCAGGCAACATTTAGTAAATGCAAACCACTTAGACTTCTCCCATATATGTTAAAAATATTACAAAAGATAATCTATATCCAACCCTTAGAACATCTCACCTTACACAATCTACTTTCCGACAAGGAATTTGGTTTTGGATAAGAAATGAACACATATATGCCTGCTCTCTTAATACAGAGCCTGATCAGCAAAGGATTTTAAAATAATGAACAAGTCATCGGAATTTATCTCGTTTTGAGAGACGTGTTTGATACTGCTGATTAGGGAACATAATGTGAAAGAATGGAAAAACATGGTCTGAAGGTAAATGCAATCAAAATAATACAGTCATATTTATGAGGCAGAACAGAAACTACCACACACAAAATATCAGCACCACTGCTTAAAATGAAATGAAATACGTGCGTCAAAAGGCTCAATTTTAGGCCCCTTACTCCTTACAATATATATGTATATATATATAATTGATCCCGTAAATTTGTTTCTATAATGTGAGAAATTTCCATATGCTGATAACACAGCCATTCTTTTATAGCACTAACTGTACAGAGGGGGATGACAAGATCACAATTTTTTGTGAACAACTTCGCAAAGACTGAATTCAAGTATTTTGTCATTAAATGAATAGAAAACTGCATATCAGCTGTATAGCAATCACAAAACAGATATTGGCATCAAGATTTAATTTAACGTGATTGCTATTTTGCACCAGAATCCAGTAAAACATCTTGGTGTGTACAGGGATGAAAATTTGCACTTTCCATATCGAATCGGCAGTGTCTCAAACATAGTGAGTGAAATCATAGGAATGATTTTGAAAATATTATATCTCCTAGGCAAAACTCACTTCCTAAAATTGCACCATGCATTAATTATCACATATATATGCATATATATATACATATGTGTGTGTTGTGTGTGTGTGTTTGTGCTAATCACACACAAATTATCCTTCCTTCAGATAGGAATTATGTATATTATTGAGGGTGTATTTCTCCTCGGAGCGCAAACCTTATCTTTCAGAAAAACAAAACTCTAAAACTTCAAGCTATAGGAACACTTCAAATATCGCTTATTACGGTAAAGAACATTTATTTTCAGCTACCTTATTCCATTAGACCACTTTCGTCAGAATCGCAAAATACCCCAGCTTCCACAAGATTCAAAAACCACTTCCGGCACAACCATTCAAGCAAATATTATCGTTTCTTCACCATGGAATGTTTTCGACCTAAGCTTTGTAATATTATCATAGTAAAACATTTTCTGCATACAGATATCAAATTCTAAGACCGTTCTGACAAATCACATTAAGATGTACTTTTTGAGCGGATATTAAATGGCTTATGCATTTCATTTGTTGGATACCAGGGGAGTACTCATGTGCATGTATGTTTTTATATATATATATTTATGTATATATATATATATATATATATATATATATATATATATATATGTGTGTGTGTGTGTATGTGTATACATATATATGTGTGTGTGTGTGTGTGTGTGTGTGTGTGTGTGTGTGTGTGTGTGTGTGTGTGTGTGTGTGTGTGTGTGTGTGTGTGGGTGTGTGTGTGTGTGTGTGTGTGTGTGTGTGTGTGTGTGTGTGTGTGTGTGTGTGTGTGTGTGTGTGTGTGTGTGTGTGTGTGTGTGTGTGTGTGTGTGTGTGTGTGTGTGTGTGTGTGTGTGTGTGTGTGTGTGTGTGTGTGTGTGTGTGTGTGTGTGTGTGTGTGTGTGTGTGTGTGTGGGTGTGTGGGTGTGTGTGTGGGTGTGGGTGTGTGTGTGTGTGTGTGTGTGTGTGTGTGTGTGTGTGTGTGTGTGTGTGTGTGTGTGTGTGTGTGTGTGTGTGCGTCTGTGTGCGTTTGTGTGTGTCCCTATCTATATATTATAAATCTTCGAAACACCCAACCATAGTTCCTCCCACACTCCACCCAGATACACACCTTGGCAAGCATACTTAGCTGGATGGAGTTGTGGGAGGAGCCAAACTAAAGAAAAGGCATTTCAAATGAGGAGCACTAACTACCATGTGACCACAAACCAACTACTGACATTATAGTGTAGATCTTAATTTCTTGTTTGGAATGGGTCTAGGGCCAGTCATACACCTCCTTTGGGTATTACTACTCACAGCATTCTTTAGTATCAGTTATATTGCTACCGGGTGTTTGTTTGCTTCTATATTTGTTTTCCATCTCTTAGCTGGGAGTGCCGCGACTTTACTGGTTATTTTATTGAGTTAACGTCAGGCGCTTGCAGTCTTTGGGTAAGAGGAGGGGGCGCTCCTGGTCACCTAATCTTGGATGGTGGACCTTCAGAAAGTGTTTAGTGAGCGTGGACATAGAAAATATACTTACGAAATTTGATAGCTCCCGATTTATAACACGGCTTGCCACCGCTCAGTATTTTTTGTTTTATGCAAGCTAATAGGAGCAGATAGCATATAATAACAAATAGCTCCTTTTCCCCCTGACATACAGTGATGAGATGCAGGGATCAAAGTGGTTTTTCATCATGACAAGGAGAACAGACACATCTCCGAGATCACATGAACGGAAACGATTTATTGAAATTCCATAGGTCATACCTCTTCATCTCACAACATCTAACTCCGAAGTGGTCATAACCTCCACAGCCTACAACCGCCACAACTCCGAAGCGGTCATAGCCTACACAGGTCACAACCTCAGCAATTCCGAAGCGGTCATAACCCCTACAGGTCACGACCTCCGCAACTCCGAAGCGGTCATAACCCGCAAAGCTCACAATCTCCACCGATTCCAAAACTCAATAATCTCCAAGAAGCATCACTTCAGCTAGCTATTGCTAGGTAGCAGCACGGCATATGCATTATGACTACGAACATGGAATGAATGTCATGAGATTGGCGTTGAAGTATAGTAACCTAATACAACATAATCTAACATAACCTCCAGATCGTCTGTTATCTAGCGATAACTAGCTGAAGCTTCTAAGAAGTTATGAAGTTCCTGAAGGTGTGGAGGCTGTGAACTGTTAAGGTAATGACGCTTCGAAGATGTGGAGGTTATGACCTGTGAAGATTATGACCGCTTGTGGGAGGTTATGGTACATCCCTCTCACAAGCGGTTTGGTAGAGGAGTTGTGTAGGTTGTGAAACGTGGAGGCTATGACCTGTGGAGGTTATGGTACATCTCCGTCAACACAACTCAGCCAGCTACCGAAGGGCCAAGTGTCGACTACAGCTCTTCCCACGGGAGTCAAAACGACTCAGTTAGCCACTGAAGGGCCGGGTGTCGCCTACGACCCTTTGCACAGCAGTCCACACGACTCAGCCACGCCTGCAAAGCACCAGCGGTCACCTACGATTTGCCCCGCAGATCCCCGATTGGCCCCGCCGAATCCGGAAAGTTCGTCATGGTCGCCTGGAACCAGTCAGCAGTATAAATACCACACAAGACCTACAGCAGCTTACAGGCTTTGCAAGCTCTTCATCACGATGGGACCTCTTCAGCTTATCACAGTCGTGGTCGCGGTCCTCTGTCTCACTGGGCCGGCCTCCAGCCAAGATCTAGAGCAGTTCAACGGTAAGTTGTGTGTGCTCCAAATGCAAGTCGCTGTGTTTTTGTTGCCATTAAAGCCGTCTTAATCTCACTATACGTGAAGCGTGTTCCTAACGTAGTTGACTAGGTCGCCATAATCCACAGTGGATTGAGTCCACCGGATGTGTGGTCCAAGAAGTGAGGATTTTGTACATATTATTGAAAGACCGTAGACATCCCCATTTCCTGGCTCAAATTCATGATTGGATACAGATAATGTATATTGATCATCACTGCCCAGTAAAGAATTAATGTTAAAATAATGGCGAGTCTTTATTCCGACCCTTCGACAGAAGGTCGTTGCCCAAGCCACGCCCTCGCTAACTTGATGGCGACCGGCGAACAGTTCGGAAATGCAAATTGCTGCAGAGATAATGTGCACGTGCTAGATGACCCAAAGAAGGTCATCTAGCACGTGTACCGCAAAACAATAAGAACCAAATAGCACACAAATGTGCACACCCATGTATGATTCACATGAGCTGCAGCACACGAAGTGAACCTGGGGACAAGGTCTTGTCGTGGGCAGTGTGTAAGATATGTAACCCGTACGTTCGTTCATCCTAATTTCTCACGTGAAGCGCCGCACGGTCGATATGTCTTTTTAGAGGTCAGTACTGTATCTAGTAGACTAATCTAGTTGATTACCATGGTAATTCTTTCACGTCACTTATTGATCAAAAGTGGGCGAAGTTCGATGTGGATGATTGTTGGGCAGCTCAGGTAACTTTCTTACGTAAGTCATTGGATTTTTTAGGGTCACTTGATGCCATTAAGCGAACTTCGGATGACCTGTTTCGACTTATGAGTAGTTCTTTACCAGGAACTATTACATAATATCTCAAAGTAATTCGGCAGTCATCCCATCTGACCATTGACCTGTGAATCGAACCATGGTACGAAGCGCACAGTTACTATCCGAAGATACCGAAGTATGCGGTGTAAAAATCTTCCGCGTACGTCGTTGCTATGATTTGCGCACAGGGAATGATGGAACGCAAAGCTGTCAAATTTACCGAAAACATTCAAATGGACTTGTCATGTCGACCGATGTTCTGGTTGGGCTATACATAGGAGATTAGCTCACCGTGAGCCAATCCCTGTATCGGGTAATATTGATGTCCGGTCTGATTGATGCTTGAATAATCAATTGCTGGTAGCGCTCGAGCGGGTCGTGGTGGTGGTTCAGTTTATCATCTATTATTCGCGCTAGGGCACTACACTAGCTATGCAAAACGTCATGCATGCACGTCTGATGTGTTTTTGTTTTGTGCGCAGACGTGCGGGTTCCGTCCGAGCTGCTGCTGGCCACCGCGCATCGGATCTCGCTGGCCGGCAACTACGTCACCCAGTGGCTGCAGGACTCCACCACCGGCTTCATCGCCACCAAGGGCAGCGGCCTGCACGGCTACTGCGTGCTGCTCCGTACTCCTGTGACGTCAACGGTCGGCGCCGACGACGCGCTGTTCCGCCAAGTGCTGGAGGACACCTTCATCGTGGAGACGGTGCGCGACGTGGCGACCATGGCCGGCGAGAGCGTGGCAGCGTTCTGTGGCGACCTGCAGACGGTTACCCTTGTCCGCAGCACGGGCCGTGCCAAGCGCCAACAGCAATGCAGCTGTGTGAACATCTGTACGCAGTCAGGTTGCTCATGCGTGTTCAAGTGCACAAATACTGGTGGCTCGCCTGGCCACTACTGATTCCGATGACAGACAGCTAGTTTTGCCCTTTGTTTCCGCACTGATCTTGGTTTCTGTGAAAGCTCCGACTCATTCTGGTCTGTTTTCTTTCATGGTTTGGCATGGAGTTCCTTTAGACTTAAGCATCATGAAGATTATTGTATCCATGGGCATCTTGAGGTCCGTGGCGCGTATGACTAGCTGACTATTAACTGACGCAGGTAGACTCCAGTAAACGATTATATCTGAATCAAGGCGATGTTATAATCTAGTATGCTGCGGCGAACACCGAAGCTTGGTGTGATGCATACGAAACGAACATACGCTATAATCGGTAATTTTCTCAAGTGTATTCTCACATCGGCAGCTTTGTGACTGACAATGTTAACCCGGCACTTTGTGTACTTTGCCACTCTTACTCGGTGTACTTTGCCGCAAAAGACCGGTTCAAGGACAGGCACGCAACCGATCCCTCGCCGCGAATATTCTGAACAGTTCATCACAGATGGATGATACCGATCCTTCTCATCTGGACACATCCAGTCGCTATTGTGCATGACCTGTGCAAATATATCTATTACAAACTGTATGTCCAATAAGACTTGCAGTTACACTATCGCACAATTCCAAGTGGATCTATTGAACGTCAGTGGGTCGTCGGTAACTACGAGGTCAAGCGGTGTCACATCAAGTCACATGGGATCACTTTATGAGGGCTGGTGTGCGGCGGCGAAACGGATAAGGTTATTAAGGTGATGCAATGCAAATTTGCGGTGCGATAAATTAATCATCGACACGATGCAAATCTTGAAAGCACAACGATGGCGCCACAACGTTCTTTATCGGCCACGGATAATGAGTTTAGCAGCCATGCCATTGCACGATGTACGGCGTGGCCACATATGATCCCATCTGTCATGACAGAAAACGGACGTGTAAGTAGACGTGTGAGACAAAATGTAGCGCTTAGTTGGTACCCTTCCGGTACTCAGTCTGCAGACCCAACTGATTTCGACGGCAATGGATGGATCTGCACAATGCTAGTCTTAGGGGATATTTGACTGCACCCCATCCCCTTCATTTGTGTATCTGAAGGCACCTCTGGGGCCTTCCAGGACAGATCGACCCGCCCGTAACGCCCTCACGTTTCAGAATGCGATTCAAATTGATATCCGGGGTTGATTTTTGGCTTTGATTCGAAACGACAATTCTTTATCGCATCAGAACCCAAAGTCAAGAGCTATACACTTCGGCATTTGCAGGTCATGGGAAATCAGTGGTACTTACGATTCGATATATAGCCATGTTTTCTGTGTAGAAATGTAAAATGAAGCAGCAAATGAAAAAAAAAAACGTTTTGGAAGATGAAGGCGGGACATTTGTTTACATGGAAATGTACCAAGAACTTTGTGTATCTATATTTGTAACGTGCTACGTGATTTCTGAAGGTGATCCTAGTCATATCGTCAATACCAATGCATGCAGATTAACATTATATGGATCAATACATTTTATCTGGAATTAGGGTGGAAACTATCATCATATATTAGGCTATTTCACATTCTCATGGTTATGAAATACTCCTTTCAATGATTTTAAATGGCACAAGTATTAAAAGGTAGTTTTCATATTAGTGAATGGCTTAGTTTTATCACAAAATTTATCTTCTATAGTCACAGACGCTGTCCAAGAATTGCACTAGGTCAACTCCCAATGTACGGTGCATCTTTGTATAGCTAACGGGAACAGTCGCACACATTTATTTACCTCGTATCATCTGTCAAAAAGGTTGCTGCTATTTACTTGACTGCAATCACAACACAGCGGCTTTTACCATTCATCTGACAAGTTCCGAAGGCAAATTGTGCTTACCTGAAGGCTACTGGTGAGGTCACATGTCACGTGAAGAAAATTGGCTGTTTTCGAGAGTTCAGGTTTTAACGAAAACTGGGCCACCTGGGTAATATGAGATTTCAGCTGTGGTTGAATGCATGCGGTATGTATCTAAAGTTGCCCATGCAAATGCTTTCTGGCTCCGGGTCAAGTAAGGCAAATTGAGGGGAGGAGGTCGCCTAGAACGCCCCTGCGTAGGCTTGTGCAGCTGATTGCAACGTAGAAGCCTACAAAGCTAACTGCACCGTAACAGTCTACTCGGTAAACTGCACCGTAACAGTCTACTCGGTAAACTGCACCGTAACAGTCTACTCGGTAAACTGCACCGTAACAGCATGCACAGCTAACTGCACCGTAACAGCATACACATCTAACTGCACCGTAACAGCATGCACAGCTAACTGCACCGTAACAGCCTACACACGTACTCAGCGTCACAGAGTACGTTGTCCTACTCTGAGCCTACTCAGCTTTAAGGTCACAGGGTCCGCCAGTAGCAGGGTATACAGCGTCACAGAGGACAGTCCCCCGGTATCAGAGTATACAGCGTCACAGAGGACAGTCCGCCGGTATCAGAGTATATAGCGTCACAGAGGACAGTCCGCCGGTAGCAGAGTATACAGCGTCACAGAGGACAGTCCGCCGGTAGCAGAGTATACAGCGTTACAGAGGACAGTCCGCCGGTATCAGAGTATACAGCGTTACAGAGGACTGTCCGCCGGTAGCAGGGTAGACAGCGTCACAGAGAATAGTCCGCCGGTAGCAGAGTATACAGCGTCACGGAGGACAGTCCGCCGGTAGCAGAGTATACAGCATTACAGAGGACAGTCCGCCGGTAGCAGAATATATTGCGTCACACAGGACTGTCCGCCGGTAGCAGAGTATACAGCATCACATCTAGGACAGTTTAAGTTTAACACACGATTTTCTCCATTTGGGAAACAAATGGGCTAGATGCGACCAGGTCAAGTTAGTTTGGTTTTTACGTTTCGTATTTTAGCCTTTTTTTAGAAAAAGGGAAATAGTTTTTCTTCACAGCTGAATTGTTAGGTTAGGTTAGGTTAGGTTTTCTGATACTTTTGTATTGTTAGACATCTTGTTCACAATTGTTTTCCAAATTTTTATTTTGTGGGAATTTTTTATCTCCAAAAGAATGCTAAGTTAGGTCAGGTTAGGTTGCATCATTAATTAATTTTTTAGCCTGCTTTTTATGCTATGCTACCTAACTTCATATTTTCGGTGTTGCTTTTTGCTTACACACTGAAAAATAAGCATTTGCGTGGTGATATCATCATCGTTATCCAATCCATAAACATTGCATTGGAAAGATACCAAGAAATCATGAAATACCTTAATGCACAAATTTAGCGAAATCAGTGGTCACGTCATCTTAATCACACTGGTTAACATGGTGTTGAATCATCTCGTTCTCAAAATCTAATGACTTCTTAAAAATGGAATTTAGGGTAGAGTGGGGTAAGACGCCCTTCCCCTGGGGTAGAGTGGACTGCCCCTCGGGTAAGACGCCTCATCCCCTCCATGGGTTGGTTATTCTTGGTGACTTTAATCTAAAAGGATATGAAAGTTGCGTGAGACGAAATGTACGACCCTCAATATACCAGGAGGTGCTGAGTTTACATCAAAAGTAACGTTAGGGATTATGCTATATTACTCAACGTTTCGGCCAGGAGCCATCGTCAGGAGTGATATTAATAATGGCATCGTCGCGAAAAAACGTAGTTTATAAAAGAATGTGCAACCTTGGAATATTTTATGTCGGAGAAACCAAGATTAGCATCAGGGATAGGTACAATGAGCACTTGGGAGAAGCCAGACTTCGGAGAGAATACACACCTTTAGGCGAACACATGATCGACAAGCATTCTAACATGGAACACAGCAACACTAACACAAACTTCAAAGTAGAAATTATAGCAACAGCCAGGGACAACGCTGATCTGAAGGTCCTCGGATCTCTACACATACGTAATCTACGGCCGCAACTAAACACGCAAACGACGTCTTGGTATATCACATAAAATTACATAAACATAAATTATACTTTATGTATTACGCGTTATATTGGATATGTGTCTATATATGTGCGTGCATGTATATGTCGATATGAATATGGACCATCGGCTCGGGCTTCCTCAGAGGATTCTATCTTGACCTAGTCGATTTCTGCTTTGGAGTTTCTTTGAAGTGTCCCAATTTTGATTCACGTGTATTTTTGCACGCCTTTTTCCCGCGTTTTTTTCAATTGTTATCCCTGCCATTTTTATGTCACTCCTGACGATGGCCCCTGGTCGAAACGTTGAGTACATTAGCATAATCCCTAACGTTACTTTTGATGTAAACTCAGCACCTCCTGGTATATTGAGGGTTGTACATTTCGTCTCACGCAATGTCCCAGGAGCACTTAAGAGCCATTCTTCGTTGTATTAAACAAAGGATATGAAAATGTTGATGTTGGCTCCCCATCATGCAAAATGTTTAGGAAATGCCTTGAAGAGGACCTGTTCTTACACAAATTTGTAACGGAACCTACCAGGCATCGCTCATTCTTGGACCTTGTATTCTCGGATTTAAGTGACTTGGTTCAAGACTTAACTGTAGGAGAAACTCTGGGAAGAAGTGACCATAACATAGTTAGATTCAAGACACATGTACTGGAAATTATGAAGGATAATTTGGTAAAGGTTCCAAATTTCAACAGATCAGACTTTGACTACATGAGAGCGGCTTTAAGTGCCATAAAATGGGAAGACGAATTCTCCAATTTAAATGCCTGTGAAATGTGGGAAAAGTTCAAATCTTACTTAAAGGAAATTCAGATTAGACATGTCCCCCAAAAGCAAAGATGCAAAAGAAGGATAGGAAAACCAGCATGGCTTACACCAGACATGATAAAAGCGATTAAGGCTAAGAAAGCTGCATTTAGAGTGCTTAAGGAAGCTTCAAATATCGTAAATCTAAAGGCGTATCGAAAAGTTAGGGACACTGTGAAGCAAAAAATCAGAGCAGCAAAGTGAGCGAAATAATTGGATTTCGCTAGGAACTGTAATGGGGACAGCAAAACGTTTTTTAGTTTCTACAAGCTGAGTAAAGTTTCTAGCACAAAATGGCTGACCTGATAAGCTAAACCGAGGAGTAATGTGCATAAATATACTGCACCAAACAGCTTATACACTTGGGTAACTGACCACCGCCCCCCCCCCTCTGCAACAATGCACATCGACTGCCACCAGCCTCCTTTTCCAAAGGCATTGTTTTATCGACGGATAGGTAGACCGATTAGCATTGCTTTCATATGTATTTTCAACAATCTCTACTCACCATTGAATTTGTAGCCAAGCTACCCACAAAGTACCATTTCTCATGATGGCAGTGCCATGTTAGCACCCGCACCTTGCGCATGTACTGCACTAATGTTTCCGGCAAGTGTCACTTCAGCTATGTATGATCAGGGTTGGATTTATATCTAGAAATTATGGTATTGGATAGGAAAATCACGTGGCATTACAGGTTGGGATACAGAAGAAGACCTTGAGGAGTTTTCTTTGCGTCTGAATCCTGGATTTTTAGCGGAAAACCGTGAAGCATTCCACGTTCGAGAATGCTTTGATTTGTTTCTGTCCGCAAAGCTCATCCTGTACTGTTCACGGTCATGATCCGTGCTTCCATGTTCCCATGATCATGGCCGAACACCATAGAGATGATGGCCATTGTCAAACTCGATTAATCTCTTTTGAAAAAAGTGAGTGAATAATTTCCCGGAGATAATAATATTTCGGGCGGCAAACATCCAAGACGAAGCCATGTTTATGATACTCGTTCTCACTCTCAGAGACGAGACCCCACTTACGCAAACATATACAAGTTCAGCTTCAGTAGCCCCTTGGTACTCATTACTAGGCACGCCCGTAGCTTTGAAAGCAATCTGCGCCGGTAAAGGTAACTGCTGCGTCTGGTTCAATCTCTGGACCTTGACGGGGCACTTCGTAGGCGATTGGGCTTACCACGCAATTTGTAAACCCTTTTCACTTTAACTCGCATAGGAGAGGTTCTTTTCAGTCCCCCTGTCACCTGGAGCATAGATACTAAGTTGCTTCGGCACACTCTAAATTGGAAACAGCTGGTGGGTGGTCCAGGGAGTTTCCGGCCTAGTAGGTGGTTTAGTGAGAGGTCTAGAAAGGAAAGCAGTCACATCATTCGGAGCCGTGCCTGGGGACGTGCAGGAGCTGAGAGAAAGCACGCTTGAGAGACTTATTTCAGATCAGCTGATTTTGTACAATCTTGCTATTGGTGTTCAGAATGGCTACATTGAGAGTGACAAAGCGCCCGAAAAATCAGCTCCCTGAACATGGCCCGATGGCTCGGTGAGGCTGAAGCTTGATCCTCACACTTTGCGTTTCCATCCATCTGCATGCGCCTCTGTTGAACAACTGAAAACTCGTGTGGATTTCATACTGAATCACTACATGTCTGTGTGGTTTCATCTTCAATCTCACTTCCTACGCACAGAATGGGCAAGAACCTGCACCGCAGCATAGCACTCCTCAGATAACTACCATCAGCTGTACAGGAAATACCTCGTCCAGTTATCTAGCGCAGAGGACACTGACCTTACACAGAAGCCCTGCTCCTGGCCATAGTTTCGGACACCGACAGCGATAGGAGAGCAGGCTGTAGCCAGAGTAGCCAAGTGTCGCCGGAAGACTACAGAACAGGTCAGGTCATGCCGTTTGGCAGTAATAGCAAAGTGTCGCTGGGGGACCACAGGAGTGTCCACAGGTCATCTATCGGGTGAGGCTCATAAGATCTACTTTCAGAAGATTTATGTTCACAAGATGTACTCAAATGCATATATATATATATATATATATATATATATATATATATATATATATATATATATATATGTATATATGTATATATATATATATACATATATAGGTATATATATAAGCATAGCTTGGAAGCAGATCGCTATCTATACACTGTTGGTGGGCACAATCGTGGAACGGGCATTACACTCCTTCGGGACAAACTAGCCATATTCTTACACTACCGCAACCCAGCAACGTCTAACCGGGTCGTGAGTAACAAGTCTCACCGCGACAAAACATCTTTGAAAATGTCCAACGTAGTCTACTTTAACAAGTGCACAAAAGGAGAGTACGCACTCATACAGAACAGTGGCTATGTTGGGCACACGACCACATGCTTAAGGGGCGGGGATGGCCGAGTGGTTAAGGTGTCGGGCTATGGGTACCAAAGGTCCCGGGTTCGACTCTAGCGTCACTCAGGACATTTCCCAATCCAGCGGCCCACCGACGAAACAGTGTGGGCGACGCCATTAGCCGTGAATGTACATAAAGTGTGTCGTGAACCAACCAATAAACAACAACAACCACATGCTTAAGCCGCGGCATAACAATGAACTTACAACAGGGCGGGCCCCAGACACATACGGAACACGACCATTCCAGCCACTTCACACGCTCCGACATGACCATGAACACGCAGCTCTTGTCCATGTCAGACCATGTCCTAGCCGCAGCTCTTGTCCATGTCAGACCATGTCCTAGCCGCAGCTCTTGTCCATGTCAGACCATGTCCTAGCCGCAGCTCTTGTCCATGTCAGACCATGTCCTAGCCGCAGCTCTTGTCCATGTCAGACCATGTCCTAGCCGCAGCTCTTGATAAGCGCAGCCTCCAAATCTTGGAAGCGCTTTTTATCCGGGAGATCGACCCAGCCATTAACCGCCAGAGTAATGCACGAGGCACGTTATTATTATATGATGGTCTACAGCTCACCATCAGGCGGTAGGGCGAGCGACAGTGATGAACTGATGACAGTTGTTCTTTTGTTTCGCCTTCGCATTGTACGCAACAAAAAAATGGGAG
Organism: Imbricaverruca yamaguchii; assembly: GCA_034440575.1. NCBI lineage: Eukaryota > Metazoa > Arthropoda > Thecostraca > Neoverrucidae > Imbricaverruca > Imbricaverruca yamaguchii. The sequence goes on along the minus strand of JAOTOL010000637.1, from coordinate 75,192 downwards.
GGCATTATGCCATGTATCGCTCCTGTATGTGTTTTATTTTTTTCCAAACACGTGATCGAGGCCAATTCGAAGGAGTCTTGAAAATGTCCGTAGGATGAAACGTCGAATATATAGTGAATGCTCTACTTCCATATCATAGTTCTGCTTATGAATATCGTACATGAACCTACGAACGATGGAAAGCGTATCGTAAGACAGTCCGTAGAAGAAAGAATACAATGCCCGTTCCGCGATTGTGTTCAACAAACACTATATATATACATATACGCTTTGTACCATTCCAAGCAAAAGAACACGGAAACGCTGCTTTTGGAAATGTTAACATTTTTCTCCACAGCTGACATTGTGAATTTCTGATTTTGTTATGAATAGAAGTAGCACCATCTGTAGTCCATTTAGTACACTAAACTTTCATAGATGGCAGCAGCAGCCGGAGACAGTGTCGTCGGTATTTTGAGTACCGTTCCATATAACAAACGCCACAGAGCTAGAGAAGATCCCTCGGTTCATGCACAAGCGCCACGAGTGAAAATCCCTCCTTAGCATTACAGAGACAAGAGAGATGAGGGTGAAAGCTTCCTGTAGGAGTCGGTCTGTGCCATCTGAGCCGACTTCTGCCGTGTGTCCGACTGGTGTCGGGCATCGGTGCCGGTGTCTCTGCGACATTCAGGTATGGCAGTCCGCGCTCTACCTGCTGCTGGAAATCGATCACGGTCTTTTGTTTGCTTGCATCGAGTTGTGCATCCATCTATCCACCATTGAAATGGCAAATCTGGCAAATCTGACTATGTGTTTAGCTAGGATTAGCTCGCTAGCTATTAGCTAGGAACTGTAATGGGGACAGTGAACAGTTCTTTAGTTTCTACAAGCTGAGCAAAGTTTCTAGCACAATTGGTCCACTGGAAGTAAATGGGACACATTGGGTGAGGATAGTGAAATGGTTGAGTAGCTGAGCAAGCAGTTTAAAGCAGTGTTTGCATTGGAAGATATGACCAATAAGGTGGAGTGATTTTATGCGTTTTTGTGCAAAACGCTGGGTGATAAAGTCTAAAACCATGTGTTTGGTTCTCAAAAAGTGATCTGCAAAGTTATAAAACAATCCGAGGCCGGGAAGCCGCCGCGCCTCAGGGATTTCTGAGACCGAAATGACGTTTTCTAACGAACTTGCGGGATAAATCATCATTTCAGGAATTAAACTAATTAGATAGAAAATAAAGAGTTGTTTCATTGCATTCTGCAGTCTTTCATTGACCGCTATGCCGATTTTCACTTCTCTAACTTGAAAATTGTGCCCGTTATTACGCAGAGTCTCGTAAGGTGCACCGACCGCAGCGACATCACTGCCCTCTATCGGTGGAAGTGCAAACTGTGGATATCGGCCGTTTTTCCCGTTTGAGTTCCTCTCTGTTACAACTGAAGGCAGGGAAGGGGCGGATCTATGACAGGGTATATCCGGATGGCTGTTATGCCTACAAATAGGCACACGAACAGAACGAACTAAGCGCAGTTAGTCCTAAGACCTACTCATCTAAATAAGATCCTGCACCACCACACGACTACGAATTGCACACGGCTATCTCTCTGTCTGTGTCTCTGTCTAACTGTCTATGTCTCTCTCTCTCTCTCTCACTCTCTCCCTCTCTCACTCTCTCCCTCTCTCTCTCTCTCTCTCCATCTCTCTCTACATTTACCGTTACACGAAGTCACTTTTCTTAGCGGATTTCGGTCTCGGCGGCACGACTGGCCTGGCGCGATACGATAATGCCGTGTCGCCTGTCCTCGCCGAACACACGCGTGGACGCCTCTGTTACGAGCTTAACGCATCGCTCGACACTTTGTGCGTGGCATGGGAATCCCGGTAGCGAGAGAGGTTGGTCGACGGCTGACATAATCCGTCGTCCGACATGTGAGCGGTAACTGGCGGTTCGATCACCTCGCCATGGTCCCATTGGATCATATCGGTGTATGTGGCCGCCTCCCAGTTCAATGGGGGTACCCTGAACTGTCGGCACCGGGATCCCGGGTTACTCCGCGTACTCATGATCAGTTTGACCCCCCTCTCCCGGATCGACCTCTCAGCGTCGACAACCATGGTCGCGATTAGGTTCTCCGGGTGGGCGAACCACGCGTTTCGTTGCACTGAACGTTTCGCCACTGTCTGCACTTCAGGTGTCTGTGTCTAAATAAGTCTCATCGTTCTGAAGAGATGCACGACTCCTTGCGTGAAGAGTGGGCGCGCTTTGATGTCTAACCACATAGGGCCATACACCTGCTGGACAAACTCTGACATGTTTGTCACAGCCGGGGTTGGCGACGCAGTTATCATGTACAGTACGAGCACTCTGATGCCGAGAGTTAGCCACCGCGCGTGGTTAAGCGGACCCGGCCTGGCGCGTGCCAGCTGAGCACTGACAACGCTGGTGGCGACGGCTCGGCAGTACCGGAGAAGGATGCTCTGGTCAGCAGACAGGTCTGCGACAACCTGCTCCGCGATGTCAGGCGCGTTGAATGGTATGGGACGGAAGTCCACCCCCGGCTGGCAGTGAATGTCACCAGCTATAGCTTGTCCCAGCGGCCCTTGAAGGACTTGGGCCCACTGGTACCGTGGCCTCCATCCAGCTCCACGAAGACATGCCTGCGAAAAAGCCCAGGACAGAATGGGATTGGGACAAGGAAGGAATTGGATAAACATTTTTCAGGGTCTAAATGGGCAAATGGCATGGCAAGTGTTTGGATTGCACTACGGACTCACAAAGTGCCATGATTCTAGATAGATATGCAGATGACGCAGTATATTATTGTATGACATGTAATTTGTAAGGATCAGGTGGATAGTGGCGAAGTATTTCAGTCAATTCTTGTTTTATTATAAAAACAAGCGGCACATACCTCATCGGAAGTACGTTGCCATGAAGAAGGCAGATGAGCCACTGGACGCTACGGCCCAGCTGGCGCTCCATCCTCGTGAGTGCACCGTTTTCGCGGCCTGTGTTGACGGCAGTGCCATCGACCAATACTGCCTGCAGGGATTCTTCTGAGTCGCACTCCCGAACGACTTCTAAAGCCTTGCCAACAATTGATGCACTATTTTCTGATGTCAGTGTTCTGTGAGTTATGTAGGTTCCACCTGGCTCGCTCACAAATACCAGATGCTTCTCTTTTTCTGTAAGCCATACGTCTTGCTCATTTGTTTTCTCTCGTATCTTTGTGATATCCTGTCTCCCATCGAATCCCATGCACTGCACCTTACCGCCTATGCCCTCCTTTAGCTTTCGTTTTTCTTTCTCCTGTGCCCTTTGTCTGGCTCTTATCACTTTATCTCGTGTGATGACGTGCCTCGTGCCGTTCTCAGTGACGAGGCCAAGGTCCTTCAAGAGAGCGGTGCCAAGGGCCGCTGCAATCCTATCAGTGACCTCGATGTACCGGTCACACTCCTTAGCGAAATTCTCCAAAATCCATATTGCGGAATGAACGGTGAATGGTTGCAGTTCATACTTCTGCCGATAGAGGGCAGTGGTGGCGCTGCGGGAGGCACACCTTCCGGAACTCTGAGTCATGGCAGGCACAATTTTCAAGTTAGGGAAGTGAAAATTAGCACAGCGGTGGATGAAAAACTGTACAATGCAATGAAATAATATTTATTTGCTATCTAATGATTTGAATTCCTGAAATCGGGCTTGATCCCGCAAGTTGGTAGAAAAACGTCATTTCGGCCTCAGAAAGCCCTGAGGCGCGGCGGCTTCCCGGCCTCAGATTGCTCTTAAACTTTGCAGATCGTCCTTTTAGAACCAAACGCAAGTTTTAAGAGTTTAACACCAACAAATTTGGAAATCACTACACCCTAATGACCGATCTGACGACCGTACACCATAGTTCAGTGACATGTGATCTGATAAATGATGTTGATTTCATTGATAGTGATATTGTTTTCAATCATATCAGGAAAATAAAGCCAAACAAGGCAGCAGGACCTGATGAAATTTATGCTAGGGTATTGTGGGAAGCTGAAAAGGAACTGACATTTCCACTTAGTATAATATTTTGTAGATCAGTTTCACGAATTGAAATTCCAACACATTGGAAAAGGGCAAATGTAGTTCATATTTTCAAGAAAGGAGAAAGAGGGAAAGTTGAAAACTATAGGCCAGTAAGTCTCACATCCCTGGTCTGCAAGGTACTCGAATCAATTATTAAGGACAGAATAGTTAGTTATCTGGAAGGAAACAGATTGATCCAAGATACTCAACATAGGTTTAGAAAAGGACGGTCGTGTCTCACAAATCTCTTGGAATTTTTTAACTTCGCCACAGAACAATTTGATCAGGGAAATCCGGTTGATGTAGCATACCTTGACTTTAGTAAGGCCTTTGACAAGGTACTCCATACACGGTTAATGATTCAGCTTCAGACCCATGGTATTGCAAGTAGCATCTTAAAATGGATAGAGTTGTGGCTTTCAGGTAGACAGTAAAGAGTGATGCTAAATGGTACAAAGTCATCATGGCAAAATATCCTTAGTGGAGTCCCTCAGGGGTCAGTACTGGGGCCACTACTGTTCATTATATTTGTAAATAACATCGAAAGTGGCCTAAGCAGTAAGGGTTTGAAATTTGCGGATGATTTGAAGGTCTTTAGGGCAATACTAGGTCAAAACGAGCATATCTCGCTGCAAAAAGACTTAGACGAACTTGTGAAGTGGTCCGAAGAATGGCAAATGAAATTTAATTTCGATAAGTTCAAAATCATGCATGTGGGTAAGCAGCATATGAAGGCTCCATACTTGATGGGTGGCCAAGTGCTATCAGTGACTCAACGGGAGAAGGATTTAGGTGTTATTCTAAACACAAAATTTGGGGCATCAGAATAGACCAAGGAAGCCAGGAAGAAGGCACTAAGAATGCTTGGGGCAATAAATAGGAGTGTATCATACAGAAGTGAGAAAGTCATCAGGAAACTTTACTGTGCATATGTCAAGCAACATTTGGAATACTGCATCCAAGCTTGGTCTCCTAGCTATGGAAAAGATTGTTGGCTTTTAGGAGAGTACAAAAGAGGGCTACAAATATGGTTAATGGTATAAGCAACCTGGCATATGAGGGAAGATTGAAGAAATTGAATATGTTTTCACTTAGATATAGAAGGCGGAGAGGAGATCTCATCGAGGCCTTTAAATTTGTCCATGGTTTGGAAAGAGGATATCTTGGGGAAATGTTTGAATTTAACAGAAGTGATGCAATTAGGGGTCATCAATTCAAAATTGAAGTTAACCACAGCAGAACAATGTTAAGACAGACTTTCTTCACCAACAGGGTAGTAGAACACTGGAACCAGCTGCCAGAAAACATTGTCAGTAGCAGCACATTGAACATCTTTAAAAACAGCATAGACAATCATTATAAGAATAGAGGGCTTCCTTTTCAGTATTACAGGGAGGGCTGATTGACAGATTTGGTGGGCAACTGGTTGAGTGCATAGAGTGCAACCAAGAAGGGCTCTTGTGGCTCATAGTTGCACTAATCTTTTATGTCTTTAGTTACTATGTCTGATGTCTTTATGTGGCCTGACCTGACCTGGCTTTACAATTTTCGGAAAATAATCAGGTACAAATATTTTGCTTCAATATTTATGTTGGTTGGTTGCTTGGTTATTGGGGTTTAGGGGCGCATCGACTGCGTTGGTCATGCATCCCCCCAATATTTATGTTGGAAGGACCCGAGGCCTATATTCATTCGTACCGCCCCACCGCCCACTTCGCGGCGGTGGGAGCCCGCATTGCTGAGGAGGCGGGACGAGCCGGCGACATAGAGCAGTGCCCACCCAGACCACCCGGAGTGTGCGCCTCTGCTCTTGTGTTGTGTCCCGCCACGCTCCCCGAGTTGTCGAAGGCCATAAGCCGTATGAGCACGTCTCGAGCGGTGGGAGTTGATGGCGTACCATTGTTTGCAGTCAAGCGATGTTTTGCAGTGATCGGCCCGCACCTGCTCCACCTCGTCAACACATCCATAACCTCACAAACCTTCCCGAGTGCTTGGAAAGTCGCCCGCGTCACTCCCATTCACAAATCTGGTACGCGAGATGATGTGAACAACTTTCGGCCTATCTTAGATCTCTCTGTTCTCTCCAAAATCACGGAAAAAGTTGTTTGCTCCCAACTTGTGGCTTATCTGTTGTCGAACAATATTCTGTCCCCGTTTCAGTACGCCTACCGCCCCGGTCATTCGACGGAGGACGCCTTGCTCGACGCTGTCGAATGGATCTCTAGAGCCATCGACATTGGTCACATTGCGTCGTTAACGACGATTGATTTAAGTAAGGCCTTCGACAGCGTTGACCATGGCGTTCTCCTGAGTAAGCTGGGGTGGTACGGCATCCCGTCCCCGTGGTTCAAAAGTTACCTCTCCGATCGGAAGCAGATGGTCTCGGGCGGCTCCTCCACACTCCTCCTGACCCACGGTGTCCCTCAGGGTTCTATCGTTGGGCCGATCCTGTTCCTCCTCTTCATCAATGATCTACCCTCCTTCCTTCCTCACGGTCGCCTTGTGGCCTACGCTGACGACACCGACCTCTTAGACCACTCTGCTCCTGACGTCGTCAGCCTCTCCCACCTTCGGTTGCGGGTCGAGGAATCTCTCCATGCACTCCAAAAGGTGGTTCCAGTCCAATAGTCTCAAAATGAACCCGGACAAGACCTGCTTCACCATTCTTGGCACGAGATCTTCTCTACAAAAAGCTTCAGGTTTTCACATCATGATCTCGGAAAAACCCATCCACCCGGCCCCAACAGTGAAAGTGCTTGGAGTATTCCTCGACCAGCAGCTGACGTGGGAAAAGCACATATCCTCCATCATCCGGAAGTGCACCGCCATCATCGTGTCCCTCTTCAAATTCCGGCAGCACTTCACCCCTGAAGTCCTGAAGCTCCTCATCCAAGTCCATGTGTTCCCCCATATCCTTTACTGCCTTTCCGTATGGGGTGGGGCAGATGCGTGCCGCATGAAGCGAGTGCAGAATTGCATAAACTTCGCAGCTAGGCTGGTCACTGGAAGACGGAAGCACGACCACATCTCGTCCTCTCTGCGCGAGTTGGGCTGGGATAAGATTGAGGAGATGGTGCGACACCGTGACCTGTGCAACACACACAAAGCCGTACACGGCGCGAACTGCCCGTCTGCCATCAGGGAAATGTTCGTTGAACGCTCGGCTGTGTCGGAGAGAAGCACTCGTGCTACCGATGCTGGGGCACTTCACCTGCAACGGTGTAGGTTAACAGCTACCCAGCGGGGCTTCTCCTACCGCTCCACTCTCCAGTGGAATTCGCTTCCCGGTGAAGCACGCGACGCAACTAGCCGTGCAGCATTCGTGCGTGCAATCAGCATCAACTAGGTAGCTAGGTGCTTTACAATTGTATCTAACGTGATGGCAGGAATGTAATCAGTTGACTAGGTATTTCGTGAGTTCCACCATGTGGCAGTGCCTAATAAATGACTTGACTTGACTTGACTCGTACATTCTCAACATCATTTACAAAACAGTACAGTACAGCGAAAACCATAGGCGTGACGCCGTGGAATTTGAAGGTAATACCTAATGTATGCATTGCCATTGTTGCATCGTTGCATTGTCATTTATGCATTGTTGTTCAATGCTTGCTCTTGCCGTGAATTTATTCGCTAAGAATTTGTTATTTTAGGTTGTGTGACATGTGCTTTGCAGCCAGCACCAAATGTTATAAAAAGTAACAAATTGCTAAGATGGCGATCAGAATACCAATGCAATACACTTCTTGTTGTCACCTTCGCGAAATTATCGTCCTAGAACTAAGAAATGGTCGCTTAAAATTTGCTTTGGATATCAAGCTGGTGGTAATAAATAACAGCAGTGATGAATCTAGCTATATTCAGGCATACTTGGTGGACATAAAAGTGGGTTGATCGATGGGAGATATCTGTAAGATGTGCTTAGCACCAGCCCCGCCAACTCGCCACAATCTAAAGGCCAGGAGGATTCTTCTGGTCGAGAAAGCATTGAGACGTTGGTTTGTTTCGACACTTAAGAATCTATCCACATATTACTTACTTATACCCTGGTATGGCCCAGTTTTCAGCGAAAAATGATTATTGCTATTGTGTTTTAAGAAAATGATGCGCCATGCCAAGAACAAACAAGACATCAATATGAAATTGTTTTCCATTCCCGAACTATACTAAGAGCTTAAAAACCAATGGGAGGCCCTAACACAATGGAGGCCCCCTTTCAGGAAGCAGGAGGCCCTTTTTAGACCTTGCCCCCCCCCCCGGAAGAATTTCGTGGCGACGCCACCGGTGGACCATCACCTAGACGTCTGAGATTAGACGCAAATGACACACATAGATAGCAGGTTGTTTGGTTCGAAGTTCGTGATGTTCTCCTGACAACGTGGCAGATTACATGTAGGGCATTCGGTGCACAGAGTGTTTTGACCTTCTATGCCAACAGGAAGACACATGTGGTTCTTTTGTCACGTGCATGCCACATGGTGCGGGACAATGGTGTGCCACGTTTTCCACATCACACACGTGGGTTCACACAGGGAAATTACCGAGGGAAGCGTAAGGGCATAAAGACAGGATTAGAGGTGTTGATAGAGGAGTAACTGAGAGGAGTTATGAAGAGCGTGCAAGACGTCTCCCCTCTTAAACTCTGTCAATTTCCAAATGTACCACCTGAGCAACTCTCACAAAGGGAGTGATGGAAAATACACGAGGGAGCATTTGAGCATTTCAGAGGGTGTGTGAGTTGGAGTAAGGGGAGATTCGACGAATATACTGTTAGCGTTGAGGGGATCTTGACAAGGTGCATTGGAATATAGCTCCTGGGACTCCTGGGACTGGGAGAGTCGCTTCATCAACTCGCTGTATCTCCCAAACGGGAGTTGTTTTCCCCTCAGCGCGTTTTCCTTCGCTCCAGCCACCCGTCCCGTCCCGCTGGACCAGTGACATGACGTCACTGGTCGGTTATGTCACGTGACCAGCGACGTGAGTAGCCGAAGCAAACGGGACCCGACCCGGCCGGCGAGCCAGCTGGGCCGAACCGTCCCGAAGCCAACCACCCATGAGGAACAACGGCACGGCGGCAGAAGGGAAACAGGATCCCGGAGGACGGGACGAATCGTCCTTCGGAGTGTCCTGTCGGCCAGCCAGACGGCTGACGAAAGGGCACTCACTCCCTTGGCGACGGGCTGGCGCGAGAAGAAAAACAACTGCGGTGCGGTGGCCAAAACAGCACGCCCGCCCCTCCCCGCCTGTCGCATCGAGCACCGGGGGGACTGGACTGTGAATGTGAATCCGTGAATGGGCTGGGGTGACTAGCCCATGGACTGGGTCTGAAACTGCGGCAGACACTGGTGGAGTTACGGCGTTACGGTGGAGTTACGGCGCGGTCACTAGGTGCCACCTGGGTGAAAAACGTGGAACGGTAAAACCGGGGATGGGAAGGAGCAAGGACAAGAGAAAAGATCAATCTCGCGGTAGACGAAGGAAGAGGAAAACCTGGACGGGTGGCGGTGGAGGCGCGGAAGCCGTGGAACGGGCAGCGGTGGAGGTGGAACGAGCAGCGGTGGAGGTGGAACGGGCAGCGGTGGAGGTGGGACGAGCAGCGGTGGAGGTGGAACGGGCAGCGGTGGAGGTGGAACGAGCAGCGGTGGAGGTGGAACGAGCAGCGGTGGAGGTGGAACGAGCAGCGGTGGAGGTGGAACGAGCAGCGGTGGAGGTGGAACGGGCAGCGGTGGAGGTGGACGCAGCGGTGGGTGGGAGCGGTGGGGGGCGAGCGTGGAGTCGGGACGGCAACTGTGGGACGAGCAGCGGTGGAGGCGGAACGACTGTGGGACGGGGGAGTGGGCAGCAGACGAAGACCTGGACCGAGACACCAGCCATCCGCCATCGCCGTATGGGTATCACCTGGCAAAAGGTCGTGGAGCCTCACCAGCTACCACCTCCAACCCAGCCCAGGGTCGTGTTAGGCAACCATGTAACGGTGTAGTCGCAGTAAGCCACTCAGACGCGTCAGAGTTTCGCCTCAGGCACTTTTCTATGATGTAGTACATTTGTGGATAATGCAAATGATAAGGCGGAAAATCGTGTGATCTCCGACTGCACGCTTAGCTTGTGCGTGACCGATGTATTTGGAACAAGGCTGGATTAGGACGGTGTCCAAGGTGTAGGTGGATGCGTACTTCTAGGAAGATTTCATGCATATTAAATAGTCCCCGTTTCAAATGTCATTAAGACCAAATTTGTTTTAACGTTTTTTTTTTGCATTAGCCATTACAGCCTTGTTCTTGCAATAAGCTGTGCGGAAATCAGACGGGTTTCATTCCAGGACACTTTCCATTTACCTTTTATGTCTCCATAGAAGACAATAGGACAGGATTAACACTCGCACGTTCGGCGGTCCGCGCCAACTTCGCCTGTCCGGGGGGGGGGGGCAGATGCCTCCCCTAATATCTCTAGAACTAGGCTAGCTAGCGACAAACTGAAAACGGCGTTGGATAGCTGGTGACAGGCTTTATCGAAAGTGTCTCGGTAATTTTTTCGCTCAGGTCAATATTCAGGTCACTGGGTCATCATAGGTCAAGTTCAACCAGATCCGGTGGGACTCTCAGATATTGACACATATTTCAGGACCTGTAACAAATAGAAACAAACGGCGAACGCTATTCGACAGTACTTGGCATGTGCTATCGACAATATGTGGTGTGATTTAAGGTCAAGTCAACCGAAACTATGACCTCAGGTCAAGGCCATGAAGTAGCCCAGGGAGGGCATGTAATGTATCAATCGACACGCCTTGGCGATTCAAGCACAATGACGGTAATTGCAGCCTTCTAGCTCAACGCAGTGCCATATAATGCGCATAAATGTGCTAGTGATCTCAGGTGACCTAAGATGGCCTTTGTGAGGTCACTGAGCAAAAATGTCAGCGATAACATTGAGCACAGCTTCCCAACTTCACGCCACAACCGTTGTGAGGTCATTCCGAGGGCAAATATGTAACCAGGGAACATTTGTATATGGGACGGACAGGGAGCCCCGGTCCACCGTAGTCCTATAATGAGGGAAGCCATGGCTGCGACCTGACCTCAGGTCAATGCTACGAAAAAAACGAGATATATATTATGGTCCCTGATGAGACCATGACGTGTTATAAGTTTGAAATTAATCGCCCGATTATTGTGGAAGTTATGCCACCTAGAACTCCTAGGGATCCTGGGTCACTTCGCCTCATCTGGTGACCTGACCTGAGATGACCCAGGATTAAAAATGTATGAGGATATGCGGAAAAGACTGATAAGTAACCATGCGAGGTTTGGCCTTGCTAATCCGATTAGTATGGCAGCAAATTATGAAAAACCCCAGGGGGGGGCAGATATCTGCCCCTCGGACGTGCGAGCGTTAAACACCACTCGCAAATACACCACACATGTCTCATCTCAGTCGCAATTGTCGACTGCGGCCGCAAAAGTGTACTCTGTATGACGTCATAGTTCCTCTTACTTCTTCACTGCATCGACGCCTGCCGATCAGGGCTCAGTCAACCCGGCCGGCGCCGACCTCTTCCCGCGGTAAGGCCGACGGCGGGGTCGGCGACCTGTCCAGCGTCATGAGCCCACCATTATCGCTGCGAAGTGGACCAGGCAGACGAGTGAACCGTAAATATCGATGAAGGTCGACATGTACGGTACACGCCTGCTTTCTCCTTCTGTTTGGCAGCGTGCGTGTGAGTATTGTAAGTGAGAACGAAAGTGACGAGCGGCGGGCCTGCTACGGTGGACAGAGTAGTGGGTGGCGAGACGGAGCCTGGTGACCCGAAATACATGTCAGATCGTGATCTGGCCTCTGACCCTACCTTGTGCATCGTCACCACTGTAAACAACGGGTATATATATATATATATATATATATATATATATATATATATATATATATATATATATATATATATATATATATATATATATATATATATATATTTTTATATATATATATATATATATATATATATATATATATATATATATATATATACGGCAGTTTTGGGGCTGTTGTGTGCATACCCAGTAACTATCAGCGGCTGTAACCACGGAATTCTGCACACATACTTTGAACTATACGCTAAAATATTGCTTCAAAGGGATGAACAATGGGCGGGGTTAGCTAATCGCAGCACAAGACTACCAGTAACCAGCATAGGGCACCTATAGTGCGTCAGACGTAGCAAGACACCAGACCACCAGTACCAGCATATGGCGCCCATATTACAAATACAGCCATTGCTGCTGCTGTTGCTATCTTGCATCTTGCAGAAATTAGATGGATTACGGGACTGCTCGATCCCTATATATATTTGGATTGTATATATATATAATATATATATATATATATATATAATAATAATATATATACTTTATATAATAGTATATATATTTATATATATATATATATATATATATATATATATATATATATGTATATGTATATTAATGTATATATATTCGCTGTACAGCCCTTCAAAGTCGCACATATTGAAATACAGGCCAGATACGCAAGCGGGTCCAATGGTCGGACACTCCGCGGGCCATGGTGTCATTGACCTCGACGGAGACCCGCCCCTTGGCTAAGCCCTTGGCGGAATCGTCAGGTCAGTCCATCCACCCGATTCGGATGCAGCCTGCAGATGCAGAGGCTCAGTAGCTTCATGAGGATGCCGTGTTTTCTCAGTGTGCCAGTTTTTCTGGTGAGCTCGGACACCAGCGAAAGCAGAAGCAGATGTGGTCCGGACCTCGGTGGTGGCGATGCGTTGAACCTCAACTGTTCACAAAACATCAAACTTGAAATATTCCAACATTGTAAAAAGTGGGGTATTTGTGTTCTTCTCGGGTGATAATCAAATGAACAGCAGCCGTCGAATTGCCTTCTGCCGGGCGGACGGAACCCGAATCTGCGCTGCCGTTAAGGGGAACCGTGTATTATTGCAACATTGCAAAGGCATGGTGTGCCAGGGCGTATGCAATATTTTGCAACAATTATCCACGTCAATTGTTGGTCGCGGATTGGAACTGATCTTTGCACGAGAGAGCGATGGCTTGAGAAGTAAGGTGAAAATGTCATTTTGGAGAAATTAGATGGATTACGGGACCTTATCCATGCTCCATACTTTCATACGGACCGAAGGGCGTATGAAGCCACCATAGTTAGTTGCATAAATGTGAAAGCCATTGATGCTGGTGAGGATGTTGGATTCATTGATGATAGTGATAACTTCACTGCTGTAGCATGCTCCAACATGTTAGCATGCAACAATACGCATGCTATCTGGCGTGAGACTGATGTGAGTCGATGTCCCTTCCTTAGGTGCTTGTATGTGAGACGATGCCGAGAAGAAAGTACACTTGCCTCATTAACGGCCATCTCACTGGTCACTTCCAGCGGTTTCCGTTTTTTTTTGTTGCGCAACTCTGCAGCAAGTTAATTTGCACCATCCGTCAAACGAATTATTCACATCAGCGTCTGTGCGTGTCGGCTTCCGCGTAGTCGCACTTCGCAGCTGAACAAAACCGCTATCTGATGGCTGGGTGGAATTAGCGAACGGGTATCATCACCTTCAGCATGCCTTGCTGGAACTTCCCACCGTTGCGTGATCCGTTCAACCGGTCGATGAGTTGACACGAAGTGACTGGATGTTCGGAGATTACAGGAGGCGACTGGGTTCCCGGAGATGACAGGAAGTGACAGTCAGCTCGGAGATGACAGGAAGTGTCAGGGCGCTCGGGGATAACGTGCTTAACGGCTGTGCGGCGCACATTGAGCGGAATGTTGCGAGAGTAGGCCAGAAGCACTATGGCACGCCGCTGCATTCATTTGATTTGATGGCCTCAACTGCTAATACACGCAGGTTTGCGTATGGTTCAGCGTGCCCCCTAGGATCGCGTCATACCTCGGTAGTCTGGATCAATTTCTTTTTTTCGAGAAATGTGCGAATGACGTATCGTCAGGCATGTGAACTACGAGCGCGGGGGTGAAAAAAGTCCGGCTACTCGGCCACGGGTGTGGGTGACAGATATTTGCGAAATATCTCCGGTTATGGTGACAGTTTGCGGCACCGTATTATCATTGGGTATGGACCATGGGTTGTATTTATCATCAGGCCGTTTTTCCCGTTAACATACCCAGTCAGTTTGTATTTCCTAACCATTTAGACATATACGTACTCAACTTGTTTCAGTACATGCATCAGAAGCGTACAGAAACAATTTAGTGGCTATGATCGAGGGGACAGGGGGGGGGGGGTCTGAAAAATTATACCACTCGTGGTAAAGTCCATAGGTTTTAACATTGCCGTGGTAAGCCTGTCACCAACGGACTGTCCCGTCCCCGTCCAGAGATTGAGCCCGACGCAACAGTTCCGTTTTCCAGGGCAATTTGTGGAATATAGCACGGCTCACATCACAGGTAACGAGATATGGCTGACATCACGCGAAAGCCCCAAATGTTGGCTATCCGTCGGGTACAACTTCGTTGCGGTCGGGTCAACGTGCTGCGCGTGCACGTCACTGGGGTCCTGAGATAACGGGTGTCCGGTGAATGACCGGTCGCCCATAGGAATAACATGTAAAACTAAGATTTTGCGTTCGGAAAAATATATCAATTTTAGCGCTTCTCAACGACCCGATTCAGACCGCAATATCTCGACAACCAATGGACTGATTGACACCAAACACCTCAGTATTGCCACGAGAATTGTCAACATCGTCGCGGCAACCGTTTCCGAGTCACGCGCCGCGCGCACACGAGAGGGTGTGGAAAGCGGAAGCGATGTTTTTTTTAGCGTTTATCACGATTTTGTCTGGTGCTCAGAAACGGCTAAACTTGACGACTTGCTGTCACTTTCACATCATGGCCCCATGTACCGGCTACAATTTTCCAGTTGACGATCAGTGGCTGCAGAATGTGCGGGCGCAATCATCGTGACACGGGCTGCACATGTTTCAGTCAGTGAAAAAGTCTCCGCTTTCCACTTCCTCCACACCACTGTCGAATAACAGTTTGCGGAGAAAGTTGCGTGCGCGGATAGCCCCACTCTCTGTGATGCTCACAGATCATTCGGAATTTACGCATCACCAATACTTTTGTTGCAATCGTCGATGCCGCAACCGTTGCCAGGCGTCACTTTCGGCAGTCTCAAGCGGCGGACGGGCGGAACAGTATCCGGTCACCTTCCAGAGATTGAATCTGACGCAACAGTTCCGTTTTCCGGCGCAGTTCGTTTTCAAAGCTGGTTTCAGTGTCTACGTATCTACCTAATAGGCACCAAGACGCTGTTGAAACTGAACTTGTGTATGTTTGCATAGGTGGTGTTTCGTCTCTGGGAGTCAGGACAAGTATTGGAAACATTTTTCTGTGTTTAATGTTGGCCGCCCAGACTATTTTTATCCCCAGGAAATTTTCCACTCCATTTTTCCAAAAGGGGAATTGGGTCTGACAGTGACTGCAATCTCCTTGATGTTTGGTCATGATCATGGGAACATGGAAACACTGAGAATGGCCGTGAAAAGTGCGAAAAGAGTTTTTTGATGACAGAAACAAATTACATCATTCTCCAACGTGGAATGCTACACAGTTTTCCCTCTCATAATCCAGGATTCAGATTCAAAGAAAAGTCCTCAAAGTCCTCTGCTCTATACCAACCGGCAATGTCGCATAATTTTACTCTCCAATTCCAGAATTCCAAGACATAAACCCAACCCTGGTCATACCTAACTGAAGTGACACTTTTCTAGTTTCTCAGTTTGACACTCTTTTTGTATCTCAGTCTAATATACTATTTCAGCCATTTTGCCACACTGCAAACTTCTGTAATCCTTATCATGAAAAAAATGTTTTGGTTGTTCAAATATGGGCCTTCATTTTAATGATTTCATCTGGTCACTTCCATGGGTTTTATTTATTTGTATCAGGGCCAATGTTTTGTCATTCAGGGAAACTAGGAAATGGGGTGGGGAGGGATGAAATTGCATTGCCAACTCAGGAATGTTCCAATAGTGTCAGCCAGATTTGATGAGTTCAAGTGTTATGTTGCTGAGGAGGAACCAGATTTTGTTTTCATTACGGAGGCATGGGTCAGTGAAGAGTATTTTGGAGATAACTTACAGGACTATGAGATCCAGGGATACAATATGTTTTCGTGCAATAGGGGTCCAGCAATGAAAGGGGGTGGTGTAATGCTCTATATGAATAGCTTATTCAGTTCTCAAAAAGTAGCAGGTGGGGATAAAAATGTGTCTGTGGAGTCCATTTGGCTTGATGTCACTGTGGGAAAAGGCAACAGCAATACTCTTAGGATAGGAGCTTTCTACCGATCAAGAACCCTGCCACATTATCAGCAACTGGAGCTTGACAAGGTGATTTGTGAGGAAATCAGTAGAAACTTTAAGAGGAAGTGCCTTATTCTTGGTGACTTTAATCTAAAAGGTTATGAAGATGCTGGTGTTGGCTCCCCATCATGCAAAATGTTTAGGAAATGCATTGAAGAGGACCTGCTCTAACACCAGTTTGTATCGGAACCTACCAGGCATGGTTCATTCTTGGACCTTGTATTCTCGGATTTAAGTGACTTGGTTCAAGACTTGACTGTAGGCGAAACTCTGGGAAGAAGTGGCCATAACATAGTTAGATTCAAGGCACATGTAGGGGAAATTATCAAGGATAATTTGGTAAAGGTTCCAAATTTCAACAGAGCAGACTTTGACTGCATGAGAGCGGCTTTAAGTGCCATCAGATGGGAAGAAGAATTCTCCAATTTAAATGCCTGTGAAATGTGGGAAAAGTTCAAATCTTACTTGAAGGAAATTCAGATTAGACATGTCCCCCAAAAGCAAAGACGCAAAAGAAGGGTAGGAAAGCCAGCATGGCTTACACCAGACTTGATAAAAGCAATTAAGGCTAAGAAAACTGCATTTAGAGTCTTTAAAGAAGCATCAAATGTCGTTAATCTAAAGGCGTATCGAAAAGCTAGAGACACTGTGAAGCAAAAAACCAGAGCAGCAAAGCGAGGAAAAGAACTGGATTTAGCTAGAAACTGTAATGCGGACAGTAAAAAGTTTTTTAGTTTCTACAAGCTGAGTAAAGTTTCTAGCACAATTGCTCCACTGAAGTAAACGGGAACTACATTGGGTGAGGATAGTGAGATGGTGGAGGAGCTGAGCAAGCAGTTTAAATCAGTGTTTACATTGGAAGATATGACCAATCTGCCGACCGTACACCATAGTTCAGTGACATGGGATCTGACAAATGATGTTGATTTCAATGATAGTGATGTTGTTTACAATCATATCAGGAAAATAAACCAAACAAGGCAGCAGGACCTGATGATATTTATGCTAGGGTGTTGCGGGAAACTGAAAAGGAACTGGCATTTCCACTTAGTAAAATATTTTGTAGATCAGTTTCACAAAATGAAATTCCAACCGATTGGAAAAGGGCAAATGTAGTTCCTATTTTCAAGAAAGGAGAAAGAGGGAAAGTTAAAAACTATAGGCCAGTAAGTCTCACATCCCTAGTCTGCAAGGTACTCGAATCAATTATCAAGGATAAAATAGTTTGTTATCTGGAAGGTAGCAGATTGATTCAAGATACTCAACATGGGTTTAGAAAAGGACGATCGTGTCTCACAAACCTCTTGGACTTTTTGAACTTCGCCACAGAACAATTCGATCAGGGAAATCAGATTGATGTAGCATATCTTGACTTTAGTAAGGCCTTTGACAAGGTGCCCATAAACGGTTAATGATACAGCTTCAGTCCCATGGTATTGCAGGTAGCATCTTAAAATGAATCGAGTTGTGGCTTTCAGATAGACAGCAAAGAGTGATGCTAAATGGTACAAAGTCATCATGGCAAAATGTTCTTAGTGGAGTCCCCCATTATATTTGTAAATAACATTGAAAGTGGCCTAAGCAGTAAAGTTTTGAAATTTGCGGATGATTTAAAGGTCTTTAGGGCAATAACAGGTCAAGATGAGCATATCTCGCTGCAAAAAGACTTAGATGAACTTGTGAAGTGGTCCGAAGAATGTCAAATGAAATTTAATTTTGATAGGTGCAAAATCATGCATGTAGGTAAGCAGCATATGAAGGCTCCATACTTGATGGGTGGCCAAGTGCTATCAGTGACTGAACAGGAGAAGGATTTAGGTCTTATTCTAAACACAAAACTGGGGACATCAGAGCAGACCAAGGAAGCCAGGAAGAAGGCACTGAGAATGATCGGGGCAATAAATAGGAATGTATCATACAGAAGTGAGGAAGTCATCAGGAAGCTTTACTGTGCATATGTCAGGCCACATTTGGAATACTGCATCCATGCTTGGTCTCCTAGCTATGAAAAAGATTGTTGGCTTTTAGAGAGAGTACAAAAGAGTGCTACAAAAATGGTTAATGGCATAAGCAACCTGGCATATGAGGAAAGATTTAAGAAATTGAATATGTTTTCACTAAGATATAGAAGGCTGGGAGGAGATCTCATCGAGGTCTTTAAATTTGTCCATGGTCTGGAGAGGGGATACCTTGGGGAAATGTTTGAATTGAACAGAAATGATGCAATTAGAGGTCATAAATTCAAAATTAAAGTTAACCACAGCAGAACAAGGTTAAGGCAAACTTTCTTCACCAACAGGATAGTAGAACACTGGAACCATGTGCCAGAAAACATTGTCAGTAGCAGCACATTGAACATCTTTAAAAACAGCATAGACAATCATTATAAGAACCGAGGGCTTGCTTTTCAGTATTACAGGGAGGGCTGATTGACAGATTTGGTGGGCAACTGGTTCAGTGTACAGAGTGCAACCAAGAAGGGCCCTTGTGGCTCATAGTTGCACTAATCTTTTATGTCTTTACATGTCTTTATGTCTTTATGTCATGAGCAGAACTTGTTGCATTGACCAAAGTTTCCATTTTAAAAATAAATTACTCGAAACTAATGCAAAATATGACCTATGACACTCTGTCCTTGATCTTGGTGCTATATTGACTTCCTTAGTGTACAAGAGAATTCAATTTGTATTGAAGAATTTCATTTTCAATGAGTCATTGGATTTGGAGAACAGCATGTTGTAATACCAATTTTATTAGCATGATTGGGATGATGTGACCACTGATTCCCCTCAGAAATGCTTATTTTTAGTTGGAAAATCAAAATAACGTACTACTATTTTTAATACCTAAAATAGCCTGGCCTGGTTTACCCCACCTCGTTTCAAATTATTTCTTCAATATAGGCACAATTTGTGTGTTCAATAATCAAACTTTTAAGATACCTAATCTGGCTTTACCTATTCTTCCAAGAAAAAAACTGACCTAAATTGAGCACATTTTCACAATAAAAGTTCTGCGAGCCTGTGGTTTTGATTTGCTAAATAAATTTTACGTATAACATATCGCGAGCACATTAAACCACAATAATAACATTATATTTATGGATACGCACGATAGAAGCAAGATTAGCTTATAGGGTGTGTTGTAATTTGACATATTAATTAACAATTGAAGATCGTATATAAATGAACAAATTGAATAGCATAGCTAGGCCTTATAAAACGTTCTTCTTTGTTCCATTTCAGCAGCATGGTAGATATTTCGCGTTCACACACATGCATGCGGGTCTTACTGTGAACCATCATATTGTGTATTTGTGTAGGTGACGGGTTAAACACCTTACCGTGAACCATCAGCATGTGACAGCCTGGTGGTGTTCGATATTCTGTAGGTGACAGGCTTGACACTTTTTTACCTCTGTTCGAGCGGTTGCCGCGTGCCGTTCTCTTGTGGTACCGGAAAAATCTACAGAAAATGGATGTGGCCACTCCGATTTGAGCGCGCAATCAACGCCTTATTATACGCCATATATACCATTTTTTAACAAGCCGGCCGATTGCGCTAGTAGTATTACGAAGATCAACCCTGTCTTGCCTATCTAAAACAAATGGAGAATGTGCCGCTTCCATGCATGGTTTTCGTTCATGCAGTATTTTTTTCTTTAAATATTTTCTATAGATATTGGCGTTTCCGACTCCTAATCCATAAATGGACCAGGGACATCCAGTGTCAAAAGTTAATTCGCGTTCGATGGGTGCATTTTTGGGGGTTTTCAGGCATGCTCAGTTATTATTCACCCATGCTTAATCAATTTCGGAAAAGGGAAGCCTTTCATGTCGCATGGACATCTGTCATGAATGCAAATCACGCTCCATCTCGCGGACCAGCGGTATCTCAGTCGGACCGACAGCTTAAGGCACCACTCAGGCATCTTTCCCAGTAAAAACAGAACGTTGTCGATGAATTGACGGCATGCTAAGCTTCGTCAAATATCTGCCGTTGAACTGGAATCCACGGATCGGGTGGTGAGGCCTGGAGGTCACGAAACATAAAGTATAGGTACCGGCTGCAGAGAGTTCTCAACGATTACGGAGAGCCAGAAGAAGGCCCTGTAAATTTGCCATGGAGCCAGATGCGCGTCCAGCAGCCACGAGACAGTGGACGGGTCGGCCCACCATGGGGTCAGAGGCGCGTCCAGCAGCCACGAGACGGTGGGCGGGCCGGCCCGACAGATGCACCATGGAGTCAGAGCGTGTCTAGCAGCCACGCGACGGTGAGCAGGTAGTCAGAAACGTGTCCAGCAGACACCAGACGGTGGGCGGGCCGGCCCATCATGGTGTCAGAGGCGGGTCCAGCAGCCACGAGACGGTGGGCGGGCCGGCCCAACAGATGTACTATAGAGCCAGAGGCGCGTCCAGTAACCACGAAACGGTGGGCGGGCCGGCCCACCATGGAGTCAGAGGCGGGTCCAGCAGCCACGTGACGGTGGGCGGGCCGGCCCACATGGTCAGGGCGGGTCCAGCAACCACGGACGGGGGGCGCCCACGCAGAGCGCGTCCAGCGCCACGCCGGGCCCCAACAGATGCTGGTCGGAAGCAGCCACGAGACGGTGGGCGGGCCGGCCCAACAGATGTACTATAGAGCCAGAGGCGCGTCCAGTAACCACGAAACGGTGGGCGGGCCGGCCCACCATGGAGTCAGAGGCGGGTCCAGCAGCCACGTGACGGTGGGCGGGCCGGCCCATCATGGAGTCAGAGGCGCGTCCAGTAACCACGTGACGGTGGTCGGACCGGCCCAGCAGATTCATTATGGAGCCAGAGGCGCGTCCAGCGACCACGTGGGCCGGCCCAACAGATGCACTATGGTGTCAGAGGCGCGTCCAGCAGCCACGCGGCGGTGGGCGGGTCCGCCCAACATTTCCCTGTGAACCACTGTGAAGAAAGGAAACGTGAAGCTCCATGTCAGCACGGCATTTAGCAACCACGGAACACACAAAAGTAGACAGGTAGTCGCGCAATAAAATGCATAGACCAAAGTATAATCATGCGAACACCATTAGTAATTAACACCATTAGCCTTTAATCTTGCGATTAGATGTGTACAGTAGAAGTCAAGGCGTCTTTGTCCACCAAAGGTCCGCTGAACAATCGGCGCCTCTGGAAATATATTGTGCGCTCCTGTCATTGAAAGATTTTTGGAAAATGCTGATTAAAAAGATGACCAATTGCAGGAAGCAATCAGCCGTTTCCCTGGGTACGGTTGGAGTACCAAGGGTAAATGACCAGGGGTAAATCAGCATTGAAGAGGAAATTCTGCCACAGCTTAAGAGCCAAAACGACGCCCCTGACATAGAGGAAGGTAGTGTTTAATGCTATCGAGAGAGGGACCAACCCATTCTGAGGCGCATTTTCAGGAATCGCCCATCTACTTGGGATAGGACTTTCGATCTCACCCGGCATGTAGGTTTCGTTTGGGCGTATGGTCGTGCACCTAGTCAGTGACTATTCTTTATTGATAATAGCTGGGGAGTGGGGGATTAGTTCCGGACGTGGCCCCCAAAGCTCGGTCGAATGATTGTTGTTTGAAAAATTAAACTTGTTGTTTGACTCCTTAGAAGCTTCTAGAAATAGAAAATTGAAGGAGGACCTTGTGCATGAAGAGGCCCATGCCGAGGACAGGGGAGCCATACGACGAACCAATATTGTCCCCCCCCCCCGCTCCGGAAAAAAGCTGTTCTGCCGCCCATGCTAAAAATCATCCAAATTCTAAGAAATTGCTCTTCTACCTCCCCCACCCTTGGGCGTCACCGCGATGGGGATGGGGACTGGTTTTATACCTGGTGAGATTGAGCATAACGCCCACGGCGTTGCATGGGTAGAATCGACATAGAAAAACATCTCGTCTCCAATATCCAACGTTCCTAGTTCCCACCCCACCCCAGAGCCTACATGATGCACAACTCTGCAAAAATATAATCAATTCCGAACATTTTTACACGAACATGTGTGGCAACTCCTCACCACCGAAAAGATTGCTCGTCTCCTGCTTGCAAGACTTCTGGGTTTGTTGTTGCCTGTTGCCATTAGGACGCTGTATTCTTATGCTTTCGGTTTCAAACACCTGTTCAATCACCGAATTCCTTTCTCCCCGGAGCATCACCCGTTTGAGGCACGCTCCCCCAATCCAGACCTCTGGTTGCGTCCCTGCGATATCGGCCTTGAAAGTCAGCTGTCTTCAAAACCCGAGCGCGCGGCGTTTCTAGCGCAGATCCCTCCCGTTGGCCGGTCTGTGCGGTTGGTGCCGGCGAAGTGTTCTCAGCAACCAAAACAAACCGTCAGTTCGTCTAAATTGCGCGCTGCATTTGACTATTTTAATTGGAAAACCACAACAAAAATGGAGGCGGTTTCGATCAGTATGCCAAATTACTCGTACGTGTTTAAGTTCGAGGAGGATTTCGCTGAAGATGAAAGGCGTCAGTGGATGCACGATAATTGGTATGTCTCCTTTTACTACATCGGCGCGTATATGTTATTTATCGTGGTCGGCCAACACTATATGCAGTCGCGCCCTCGATTCCAGCTTCGCAAAACCTTGTTTTTGTGGAACTTTTTCCTGGCTGTGTTCAGCATCATCGGCACCATGAGGACGATTCCAGAGATGATCTATGTTCTACGGCATTTTGGAGTGCACCACTCGATCTGCACGGCTGGCCCCAGGTAAGGATATGCATTACATTGAATGCCCATTTGCCCTACTTTAGAAATTTGTTGACTGGGCAGGATGCTAGTGATGTTCTGCCAATAATTTGGGGCATGAATAATCAATCAACTACCAGTGGTGAATCCAGAGGGGTGGGGTGGGGAGGGTGAGTGCCACTTGGGGAATGTGCCCCACCAAGAGAGATGTGCCATCTTTTCAACTGGAAATTGTGGCTTTCAGCATGCTTGAGAAAACCCTCAGCTGAACAAGCTTTTCAGATGATGCCACCCATTGGTGTAGAAAAGGCATACCTTCTGGAGTAAGGGTGCCCCCTCCAGAACAAGTGCCATGATACAAATGCATGCATCCATCCCTGTCAACTGTCCATATCAATGCAATCATGTGGAGCTGGGACAAACTTGACAACTATCAAGTTGGCCTTGACAATTGAGCAGAATACAATGCTGTCAGTTTAGTGGGTACCTAGATAGTGAAAATAAGTACAATTTATTGAGCAGAAAACAATGCTGTCAGTTTAGTGCCTACCTAGATCATGAATATAATAGTACAATTTATTGAGTGGAAAGCAATGCCATTTGTTTAGTACCTAGATGATGAAAATATGAGTGCAATTTACGTAATTAACCTTTATTGTCCAATGCAGTGGACCAATGAAATGCCAAATGCCAGCCTATAGGAATAGGAACAATAAGACATGAGCTGGTAGGCATTTGTACTAGCTGATTTATCTGTGTAAGTGATCCTGGGTGCTAAATGACCTTGTAGTCGGTGTGCCCTTAAGCCTGAATAATCAATCAATGTATAAGTGATCCTGGAGTAAGTACTGATGATAAAAAAATATGCGGGAATGGCAAGTACAAGGCAAGTATGGAAATTCAACATGCATATTTGTGAAAGCATAGACATGACTGTATTTAGATATTAGGGTATTGTTGCAGCTTAGTTCAGTTCCAACATGAGTTAATAGTGTGCTTTGCCACTTGGAAGGAAAAATAAAAAGGGATGAAACTTGATTTGGTTAGGTATATTTTATTTTGTTCAAGTTTTAGCATTCTGAGGATGAAGGTGTGAAAGTTGCTAAAACAATTTTTATTTTTGAAAAAAAAGTCGGGGTATGTTAGTATAGATTTGGTCAGGTCAAGTTGAATTGAAGGGAACACCCTTCCTGTCAATTTAAATTGACCTGACCCATTAGTACCTGTCGAAGCTGCCTTCACCAGTATTATTTTGCTGCCTCCTGAAAAGTCACATTTGTTCTGGAACTGAGTGGTCACATCATATGAATCATGTTCAGGAATGTGTTGAATGTTTCCTTCAAATACTGTATCTGAAGTAAAATGCAGCTTCACTGCCATTTATATGTAAGATTGTGTCTAAATGTTGGTGTTGGAAGTTCTCAATGAAAACATTGGAATGTGGCAATGATCCAATGCTATTTTTCTTCATGTCGCCCTGCTGCCTACAAGCTAAAACTAATCGCAAGCTTATGTATGCTGCCAGAATGGGCATTGTGATCAGAAATAATCATTTCTAGCTATGTTTATCAAATTGATGTAATTAGGTAAATATGAATTAAAACTTTTGAACATGTTTTATGTTTATCTAAGTGCCTTGAGATGGTCTCTGGGTACAGTAAATTATTATTTTTTATATTTGCTTACTTTAACATTTTTTTACCATTTTCCACCTCCACATCTCTCTCTCTCCTTTTCTCCTGCTACTTGGAACTTAAATGTAGATCTCCAGATACAAGGAATGAGGTGGCTCAGGTACAGAGGATGTCCTTGACTGACAGAGTAACTAGCCTGGAATGAGAAGGGCACCAGTTTGGAGCTCTTCTCAGTAATTAGTGCAAGTCAGTATTGAAATGACTGCTTTAATGTCTGCAGAATGACTATCCTGCTTGAGTTTTATGTATTTATGAATCAGAGTTTGGTGACACCATGTGAAGAGTAATGAATGAAGTTCTTGTATTGCTTTGCTATATTCTGATCAGTGACTCTCCATGAAGGATAATTTATTTTGTTGTCTATTTAAAGTGGAACATCAAATATGCATCATCACTTTTGTCACAGTTTTGCATTACTGCATCTTTTGAGATCACATTTGCACTTCCTATTATTTCATATTTGCTAAATATGTGATGCTGTCACCTTAGCATGCTATCAATTGGGGACACAATTAAAAGAAGAAGAAAACAAAGCATGATCACCAGTGTGTTGCTGTATATGTCTTGAATCATGGGAGCAGAATATAAATTATTCCACACAAATGCATGTTCATACCAATGTGTTCACCTGGTTGATGCCAATTATACCTAATCACCTGCCTTCAAAACCTGAATGTGTGTATGGCATGATTTTTTAGAAAATTAATTGGTAGTGTTGATATAGTTTCATGATATTTTGGTCCATTTGGTCCAATGCAATTTGGCATATATATATACATATATATACATATATATATATATATATATATATATATATATATATATATATATATATATATATATATATATATATATATATATATATATATATATATATATGAATGCATGCATGCATGCATGTGTATATGTTTGTATGTGTGTTAGTCATGTCATAAGCAAGCTTGATCCTGTGTTTGTTTGTGCTCTGTAGTTTATTTTTTCACTGAGTATATTTTATTGCTATCTGGATTCTGTAATAATGTTCCCATTTAAATTGCCATGCTTGTGAGTATTTTGTTATCACAGCGAGGGGGCGTGGATGACTGAGTGGTTAAGGTACTGAGTTCTGGGTACCAAAGGTCCCATGTTGAACACTCCCACCACTCCATGCATTTTCGAATCCCGCGACCCACCGGCGAAGCGGTGTGGGCGGCACCATTAGCCGTTATCGTGCATAACGCCTGTCGAGATCCGCCCAATAATAATATATTATCTCAGCGAGAAACGTAGTCTAATGTCCTTCTAACGTTTCGTCGGTTTTCAGTTTTGTGCAAGACAACAACATATACGCGCATTGGAGCTACCTCTTCACAATGTCGAAGGTGCCAGAGCTTGGCGACACAGTCTTCATTGTACTCAGGAAACAGCCGCTCATCTTCCTGCACTGGTACCACCACATCACCGTGCTGTTCTTCACCTGGTACAGGTGAGTCGGCCAGCAACGCCGTCCACATCTCCATCCAGGCACCTGGGGCCGGTTGGCCCCGTTGGATTGTGGATGTGATGCTGCGTGGAAGGACATGTTATTGTTTACCTGTTTGTTGCAATGAGAACTACGCCTTCGGACGTGGCTGACATGTGAAAGCGCAAGAAGGGTGTGGTTGACGTGGCGATGTGAAACTGCTGTGTGCACAGTGGCGACCCAGTAAGCTGATCTAATGTGATCACCAATGTGATCCTCTTGTGATAAGCTATGCCGGAGTACCTCTTCGCTGTTGGACAGGAGGATTTCGACCTAACCGGTCACGAGACTGCAACAAAGCACATGGGTTATATGTGGTTTGATAGATAGCATATGGAGACATAGTCGAGAAAGAAATAATCAGAAGTTGAACTCGAAGAAGAGGGTCGTGCGTGATGCCCTGCGGATTGTAACTAATTTCACAGTGTCGGCACGTTCGTGTCATTGAACACCGTGCTGCTTGTTGCACCTTGCACCAACGGAAATGCTGCCCGGCTGTGGCTATGCTACGCTCGCTCCCTCGCCAAAAAGCGGACGCTTAGCGCCCACCTAGGCATCTGCTATTGTTTTATCATGCAGTGTTCCAAGGCGCCGTTGCCATTGACGCGCTGTATGTATGTTGCGAGCACGCTTAATACCAGCGGTTTGCCAGTCATCGAGGTCACAATTTGTTTACAATTCGCGTCGCCTACGTCCTCGAAACCTGATCAGCAACACGAAGAGTGTTCATACATCGTTAGAGACTACAGCAAAAATTATGTGGGGTCGCGGCGCGTGCTTCTTTTTTTCATCGGCGATTATATATACAGATAAGGACTGGCTCGGAATATGGCTTCCCTAACTCACATGTTTTTCTGTGGAGTGTTCCAAGCATGTGCATCTTTTGGATTCCAAAAGACAGCACCTCCGCTATGAAGACTTGATGATCGCAATGTTGCTCCTTCGAATCCCGCAGCCGCCGGCGTTACAGAGTCTACCGGCGACCAATCGCCGTGAGAGGTAGGCGACGCTATATGACCTAGCAGTTGAGTGCGTCGTAAAAGAACCCGAGCTTCTTCCGCTACAGAGGCAATGGGCCGACCCAGATAGAACCCAGGGCCCTTGTTCGCGATTGCTGGAGCTGTAGGTGGCTGCAGGTGCCGCCGGTAAACAACATCGACAACAGGCAGTTGAACGTCGGATGTCGATTGAGTACAATGGCCTGTGTGTGTTTCGTCGGTCAGCCTCATGGGCACCGCGAATGTCTTCACCTCTGGCGGCACGTGCCATTGCGTGGCTGCTGGATGCTCCGATATCGCCCCATCGGCATTGTCAAACGACCAGTTCAACCACATTTTCCTCGTAGTTTTTACCCTTACTATGCTCAGACTACAGTTCCGACATCGCTGCGACAACGGGCTCACCATTCATTACGTGAACAAAAACCGGTTTTGGCTTGGTGGGCGAGCACTGAGTAACTTGATCTGACAGGAAGGTCGTTATGGGCGTATTACGGCACTATTCGTACGACCCAACTGATTTACAGCCAGGGTGCCCCTCGCCGCTGCCACGCGTCCAGCATCTGCTCCCGGGCACGGACATTCTGTCCGGCGTGAATTACGGAAGGGTATAATTAGATATCTACTTCAGAAGTGGTGTAGCTGTGCTGTATATCCGGCGTGCATTTACGACCTGCAACTGTCACGAGCAGTGACAGTTGCAGGTCGTAAATGGTATGCTTTGTTTGCGACTTGGCATGTGTCTTCAAACGCCTGCGACAAGGTGCTTGTTCTGGGGATGACATACTATGTGAGTCCACGAACTAAGTGTTTGCTATCAACGCCGTCGATCGCAATATAATGTGCGGTGTGGACTATGTCGCCTGTTCCGAGCTGTTAACTATGGCTTTCCCGGCCATTGCCATCCACCCTAATGAATGTGCAAGTGGGTGAGAAATGGCCGATCAAGTAGTTGCAGCCTCATTAAAACGCAATCAAATATCACCATGCAGAAAGCAAATACTGAATAGGTGATAACACCGGTGATAATAGCATGCAACTGGTGTTTATTGCAGGCTGGCGGATGAGTATGATGCAGGGTGGGAATTTTGGGCTTCTCCTGGAGTATGGAGACCTAAGGACATTTTATTCTCCAGGATTGTGACTGCAAATGTTGAACTTTTTGTTCTCCGAATGAAACGAGCCAATAATGGATGAAAACATAAGGCATGAAATGCAGGTTGCAGTCAATTACCCAGGAAGCATATCATGTTATATCAGAATACCTGCAAGTTTGTGGTGGTTGTTTGGATTGCATTGTGCATGTGTCAAACATATTGCATGTTATGGATGTTTGTATGAATCCGCAAATATGCTTTTTATAAATACATTCAACTCTGGCTATACCTATACATTTATCTTGCCTAGAAGAACTGATCTTGAAGGTGCAAGGAAATTACATGAAGGAAATGTTGCTGCAAAATCCCACACATTTGTGGTGGAGCCCTTGGTTATATCAGATAGGTACGGATCGCACAGTTACAAACTATGTCCTGGCTCAGTTTAGGCCTCAATCAAGGCCGAACTCGTGGGGGGGAGGTTACTCAGGTCAATCGTTGGTGTGCACGATGCCCCCAAATCCGAACGAAACAAAAGCATCGACATAGCATAAAAGCAATAGAGAATAAAATAATATAAATTTCTGAACTAGTTATTACCTCAGCCTATTACTCTCCAGGACATTTTCGCACTGGCAGGACGGCGGCCCAGCACAATCACTCTGTAATCACAGATGAATCGTCATTCGGCTTGCGCCAATCTCGTCTCATTCTGAATAACAAAGATATGAGGGATTAGGTTTTCGTATGTCTTCAGAATTCTGTCGAAATGACGCTTTAGAAGGAAAGATTGGAATATACCACGATTCTTCTTCATAATTCCTGGAAATACTGGCGTTACACCAAAACATCTTCATTACGAAACCTCTCGTATTGCTGCCATATCTTGCCACCATAGTTGGAACTCGAAATATACACAATGACGTCAAATGCTCGCATATCGGACCAGAGGTCCGTTCTCCAGTCGCATTCCAATCGGAGACTACCGGAGAACGTAATTCTAGACATCTCAGACCGTTTTCAGTAATTATGTTAATTTCATTAAATAGAGCATTCAATTTCGAATTGAAATGCGTAAAATAGCACCAGCTAGCGAACTTCATTGATGGCAGAAGACCTATTTTTGGGAGCCATGTAAATGCTGAAAAATTGCACAAAAAAACTTGGGTTACTTTGGTATGAATTCCACCTCAATTCGCAAAACTACAGTAACCCATCAAGACAAAAGCATCTGAATAGTAGTTTTATCACTTCAGCAACTGCAGTAACTGTGCATGTACGGAGTTTAAACGTTCTCCGGGCTATTTATGGTCACAATTAGACGTCATTTAAAATAGTAACGAAAATCTGTCATTTCATCATTTGACCACCCTTGGATACGTCGCCGTTAGGAAAGGTCAATATCCGTACTAGAGTAGGAGAATTAACAAATTATTGGTACGGTCTCGCGCGATTCATGTTTTGATCTAGGATAAAGACAACGTAATTTCATGATTAGGGACATATATCTTCAGTGTATTGATTCCCATATAACTGAAGAAAAAAGGTAACACCGTATTGACGTATGAAGTCCTATTAAAGGCGACAGGAATTGAGGTGAAGCAGCGGTCTTGAAATTGTGTAAACATTGCAGTCATGTTTACACAGCGACCACGCTTTGACCGCGCGTATCGCCTCGCTGCTTTGTCCCCTTCCCTTTGTGCGAAGATCTTTGTCTCGATTGGTTGGGTATACTCGGGTTGAGACAAAGTTTTGACAGCTTTCCGGAGAAAAACCTAGTAAGTGCGAGTGAATTAAGTGGGCGTGATTGAAGTGACTTAGGGTCCAGTAAAGGGGTGTAAGTATGCTTGTAAGTAAGCGGTTTGTATGCTTTTTATCAATCATCTTTTGGGGCTCTGGCACCAGTAGCTTTCTGTTTTTTTTTTTGGGGGGGGGTCCGAGGCCATTTTTTTTTATTCTCCAACTCCATGGGCAGGAATATCTTCTTTTTCTTGGAGGGCTCCGATACAAATTTCTTATTCTCCGACTCCAGGTCAGCGAACCACTTTTCCCACGCTGGTATGATGGGATGATTATATGATGATATGAGTTCGTTTCCAAGGGCGTGGGCATGCTTGAGAATTAGTGACAATTGGCTCGATTGTTTCCATGCTATCCCCAGCTCCCATCTCGGCGTGAGAACTGGCGAGCCTGATCTGTCCGTCTCCACATCCGTCTCCACATTAGCGTGCGGGGGACAGGCGACGCAGGTGGGGGAGGGGGGTCCCGTGGCGCGAGGAACCAGCGCAGTGATCAATTATTCGTGAAATCTGGTGGAAAAAAAAACACTTTTCGAACACTCAATCGACATCCTTCTCCAGTAATTATTGACATCCTGCTCCTTGATCCGTGCCTATGAAGTCGTGTCTCCTTTCTAACAGTATCTCGTTTATAAGTATCATGTTGATCCTCTTGATAAGGAATAGTGATGCACGAACATTTAGCAACGCAATTTTCGGATACGGGATTATGTTTAATGTGATTTGGCGTATGGCTCCAGTTTATAGCAAAGGTAATTTTATCCCTGTCCCGAATATAGCTCTTCATAAGTATGGATCTCCAAGCAAATAATAAATGTAGTCATAAGTACCTACACCATGGGCTCAAATTTGAGTCTGAAAGGCATCAAAGGCATTTTAAATGACAATAATTCCATGGCATATTTCGACATCCTACTGTATCCGTTTCGACATCTCACACCTAACGAAAAACCTTTATTTTAACCCCGAACCAGCGTCTTGATGCGAGGACGCTGCCCGTGGCGGCTGCCTGTGGGCAGGCCACGACGGATCCTGGTGGGCATAGGACAGCGTTAAAATAATGTTGCGTTAGGTGTGAGGTGTCGAAACGAGCAAAGTGTGATGTCGAAATTTGCCATGGAATTATTGCCATTTAAAATGTTTTTGATGCCCTTCAGACAACTTTTATCCAATGGCGCACTTATGACTGTACCTTTATCACTTGTTTTGCGATTGATAATTTAGGAAGGAATATTTGGGATAGGGAGAAAAATACCTATGCTAGAAACTAGAATTGTATACCATATCACATCATAGGCAATCCATTTACCTGAAATTGCGTTGTGAATTGTTTGTGTATCACCATCCCTTATCGAGAGCACGAGCATGACACTTATGAGCGAGATATTGTTAGAAAGGTGATATGAAGACTTCATAAACACGCATCATGAAGCAGGATGTCGACAGTTCTTGAAGAAGCATGCCGATTGAGTATTCAGAAAGTGGTATATTCCACTATACTTCACGTGGGGACGAGTAGTCTAGGGGTAAGTTGCCCGTCTCACAATCGAAATATTGTGGGTTCGAGTCTCTCCTGTCGCTAGTCTTCGCCAGTGACGAATCAGCGTGAGAGATTGGCGACGCCACATGACTCAACGGTCGACGTGTCCTAAAAATAAATACCCATCACCATACTTCACGAATAATTTATCACTGGCATAAGACTACGGATATCGGTGGGCATAGGGGCTGTCGATGGGGGCAGAGGAAGGCGGATGTCGGTGGGCAGAGGAAGGTTGTCGGGGGCAGGGGGTTGTCGAGGGGACAGAGGACGGTGGCTGTCGGTTCCTGAACAGTGATTGGAAGCAGGACTGGAAACTCAGCCGTGCTTCGCATCGTTGGGGCAGTGGCGGCCGAATGCCCAGGCAGCGGGGATGTGCCGTGTGGACTGGCGGTTACCAACGCCAAGGTGGCGGGGTGGAGGTAGGGGTGGGGGTTCCCGACACCAATGTGGCGGGGTGGAGGTGGGGGTGGGGGTCCCTGACGCCAATGTGGCGGGGTGGGGGTGGGGGTTCCCGACGTCAGTGTAGGAGGGGGGGGGGGGGCGCGACGCCAATGCAGTAGGCCGGTGCCGGGTAGTCCCCGACGCGACGGTTGGAACACGACGACGGCCCAACACGATGTCCCCCTCTCTACGCCGACACCTTTGTACGGCATTGAGACCGTCTGCCTCGAGCTGCACTTGTCGGTAGTCCCGGCTGTGAGATAAGTGTGTCACTACCACTTGACTAATTACTCTGCACAGGTGCGCTAAATACCTATATTAAGTCGTCACTGCCTGGTGTGTGGGGGTTGATCCCGGGGTGAGAAGGCCAGGGCCGGGTGCTGGTCCGGGTTCCACCTGTCGCGGCTCTTAGCCCCCGACCAATCGGCGTCAGGCTGACGACGCTATAGGACGAATGCAGTCTCAACCAACCAACCAACCAGGCGCTGTATGACCAACGCAGTCGATGCGCCCGAAAGTCCAAATAACCAACCAACCAACCAACCAACCAACCAACCAACCAACCAGCCAGCCAGTCGGCCTGATTTGACCCATCCTTGGTGGAGGGTGAGCTATCCACTTCCCAGCACGATGTATGTTTGTGTATGTTTAAACTCCGTACATGCACAGTTACTGCAGTTGCTGAAGTGATAAAACTACTATTCAGATGCTTTTCTCTTGATGGGTTACTGTAGTTTTGCGAATTGAGGTGGAATTCATACCAAGCTAACCCAAGGTTTTTGCATTTTTTAACATTTGCATGGCTCCCAAAAATAGGTCTTCTGCCATGAATGAAGTTCGGTAGCTGATGATATTTTACGCATTTCAATTCGAAATTGAATGCTCTATGTCATGAAATTAACAGAATTACTGAAAACGGTCTGAAATATCCAGAATTACGTTCTCCCATAGTCTCCGATTAGAATGCGGCTGGAGAACGGACCTCGGGTCCGATATGCGAGCATTTGACGTCATTGTGTATATTTCGAGTTCCAACTATGGTGGCAAGATATGGCAGGAATTCGAGATGTTTTGTAATGGAGTTTTTATGGTGTAACGCCAGTATTTCCCGGAATTATCAAGAAGAATCGCGGTATTTTCCAATCTTCCCTTCTAAAGTGTCATTTCGACAGAATTCTGAAGACATACAAAACCTGAATACCTCATATCTTTGTTATTCAGAATGAGACGAGGTTGACGCAAGCCGAATAACGATTCATCTGTGATTACAGAGTGCTTGTGCTGGGCCGCCATCATGCCAGTGTGAAAATATCCTGGAGAGTAATAGGCCGAGGTAATAACTAGTTCAGAAATTTACATTATTTTGTTCTTTATTGCTTTTATGCTATGTTGATGCTTTTGTTTCGTTTGGATTTGGGGGCATCGTGCACACCAACGATTGACGTGAGTAACCCCCCCCCCCCCGCCCCACGAGTTCGGCCTTGATTGGGGGCCAAACTGAGCCAGGACATAGTTTGTAACTGTGCGATCCGTACCTATCTGATATAACCAAGGGCTCCACCACAAATGTGTGGGATTTTGCAGCAACATTTCCTTCATGCCATTTCCCTGCACCTTCAATATCAGTTCTTCCAGGCAAAATAAATGTATATGTATAGCCAGAGTTGAATGTATTTATTCAAAGCATAGTTGCTGATTCATATACACATGCATAACATGCAATAGGTTTGACACATGCACAATGCAATCCAAACAATCACCACAAACTTGTAGGTATTCTGATATAACATGATATACTTCCTGGGAAATTGACTGCAATCTGCATTTTATGCCTTATGGCCTGCTATGACATGCTCTTCTGTTTCGTTGTCCAGGCTTCTAATTTGTATGATGGACTGGAAACTGCAACTGCATTGTTGGAGCTGGACTGAGATCCTGGAAACAAAATGTCATCCATTATTGGCACGATTCATTCGGAGAATAAAAAAGTTCAACATTTGCAGTCACAATCCTGGAGAATAAAATGTCCTTAGGTCTCCATACACCAGAAGCCCAAAATTCCCACCTTGCATGACACCCTCCGGGCCCAGTTTTCCCTGAATTATTTTCATGCATGGCGTGACGGCCCGTGGAGACGTGACGGGCCGAGGAGACGTGACGGAGAGACGTGACGGGTCGAGGAGACGTGACGTGCCGAGGAGACGTGACGGGCCGAGGAGACGTGACGGAGAGACGTGACGGGTCGAGGAGACGTGACGTGCCGAGGAGACGTGACGGGCCGAGGAGACGTGACGGAGAGACGTGACGGGTCGAGGAGACGTGACGTGCCGAGGAGACGTGACGGAGAGACGTGACTGGGAGACGTGACGGGCCGAGGAGACGTGACTGGGAGACGCGACGGGCCGAGGAGACGTGACGGGGAGACGTGACGTCGTATCAGAGTCGTCGTGTTCGGTTTCCGCTGCCGATAACGTAAGTCGTCGTGTTCGGTTTCCGCTGCTAATTACGTGAGTCGTCGTGTTTGGTTTCCGTTGCCGATTACGTAAGTCGTCGTGTTCGGTTTCCGCTGCTAATTACGTGAGTCGTCGTGTTCGGTTTCCGCTGCTGATCACGTGGGTCGGTGTTTGGCGGTCAGCCGCAGCAGGCGTGGCCAGCGCCGGGCCGGAAGCTGGCCATTGTTGAGGTCGCACCGGTCGCGCCGCTCGGTGCTGTGTGCTGTGTGCTGGCCGGACCCGGTGTGTGCGGAATAACCACAGTCATGGCCAATGTTGTCGTACGTCATTGGCGATGAGCGTGTTCACACGCAATTCAACGGTGCGTGGCAGTAGATGGGTCGTTCCACACGGCGGGGTGTGCGAACACCAGTGCGAATTCCAGCACGAAATCCAGCACGAAATCCAGCACGAATTTAGTCCTACCCGGGCGAACGTGAATGCCAAGTTTTTCAGTTCGTTTCTGTAGTTGTATTATATGTTGGAGACGATGATTTTTTACGCTCATATTTTACTTAATGAGAATTTGGTCATTTTGTATAATCGTGCTTAGTTCAGCCATGCTCAGTACAGCTCTTCGCAACATATTAAACTATTGTGCGTTCTATTGGTGTTATTTGTTGCCCATTAGTTCAAGTTGTGTTAGTTTACTATGTACCGTGGGATTTATTGCGACATCAGGATTTGGCTCGCAGCCATCCATCCAGGAAGATAGGATGGGAAGAGCGGCCCGTGGTCTGGTTTGCAGCTGCCCGGTAATATAGTCCGGGCCCGGTGGATTTCATCTGCCGGATGGAGGGCAATAAAATCAAGCCGAGTGTACAGCGTAGGTTTGCTCCTGGGACTCGCACTACTCCAGGCCGGGTTCAGCAAGAGCGAGCGGGTGTACGGGCTGGTAGGTATATGTTATTATACTATAATAATATGGGTAATTTCGGAAGATAAAATGAAGTGTAATTTCAACACTACATTTCATAGAAGTGTCAATGATACTGCTCAAATGGAAAGAAGGCAATCACAAACATATGCAACTACCGCAGAATATATATGATATATATGTATGTAAATAGATACATATATATATATATATATATATATATATATATATATATATATATATATATATATATATATATATACACGGAGGCGGGGAGAGAGAGAGAGAGGGCACTTCCGCTAACAACTGGGTTGCAGCCGATAGCAGTTACTTTCTTCTTGCCAAGCTTGATTTGAACGATAGTGAAGATGCAAGAAGAACTTGCCGGAGCGGTTATTTCGTTAACTTGAATACGTTCACGGAAATAGATGACTCCATGATTTCCTGCATCCGGCGTGTCCGTCACGACGCAATGTTTTTTAACCATCAGACTCACGAAGTAGTTACGACCAGGTTTGGCATTTGCTTCGGTGGAGCACACTGTATCAACATTGCGCTGTTGTATACAGGCTGGGATGTTGGGGGGCCTGAAGAAACTCATCAGGTCCAGTGCTGAGTTCGTCAGGTCCCGGGCTGATGCCCATCAGGTTCATGGTTGGGGCCCATAAGGCTCAGGGGTGATGTTTGTCAGGTTCGGGGCTGATATTCGCCATGTCCAGGACTGATGTTCGCTATGTCCAGGGGTTCGTCAGGCCAAGGGCTGATATTCATTAGATTCAGGGATGCTATGCATCATGTCCATGGCTGATGCTAATCATGTTAGGGCTGAGTTCGTCAGGTCCAGGGTGGAGTTCACCATGTCCAGGGCGTGATGTCCGGGCGCCAGGTCCAGGTCTGATGTAGTCCTCAGGGCTCATGTTCATCAGGTCCAGGGCTGATGTTCGTCAGGTCCAGGGCTGATGTTCTGTCAGGTCCAGGGCTGATGTTCGTCAGGTCCAGGGCTCATGTTCGCCATGTCCAGGGCTGATGTTCGCTATGTCCAGGGGTATGTTCGTCAGGTCCAGGGCTTATGTTCGTCAGGTCCAGGATCAGGTACCTCGTGCTGCTGTCGGGGACGGTAGCAGCGCGACCGCCGGCCCTGAACGTATGGCACGGGAATCGGTGGGAGGTGCACGAGTAACCGCCTTCGCCCAGCCACTGCTGGCCCTACGGACCTACTGGCGGCAGGGCCGGTACTACTGGCCCTGCCGAGCCAGCAGACGCGGAGGTGGACAGAGAGTCGGCCGGTCTGCTGTACCGGCCCGGCCACGCTGCCGACTGCCGGCGCGGTGACGTCACATCCACAGACGGCGACCGGCGCCAGCAGCCGGCGGCCGTCAGGTCACTATCGGGTCATCGTCAGGTCACCACCAGGTCACCATCAGGTCACTATCGGGTCATCATCAGGTCACCACCAGGTCACCATCGGGTCATCAGGTCACCATCAGGTCACTATCGGGTCATCATCAGGTCACCACCAGGTCACTATCGGGTCATCATCAGGTCACCACCAGGTCACCATCGGGTCATCATCAGGTCACCATCAGGTCACTATCGGGTCATCGTCAGGTCACCAGCTGCGGCGATCGTGCGGTCGCCATCAGGTCACCACCAGGTCACCATCAGGTCACCATCGGGCCACACTCAGGTCCACATCAGCATCAGGTCACCACCAGGTCACCACCAGGTGGCCGGCCCGGCCCGTACCTGAGCTCGCCCGCCACTACGCCGGACGGCAGGCGTCGGCGGCCGCCCGCTTTGCTGACCTGATGTCATGTCACGGTCATGTGACCGCTGCGCAATCAGAGGTGGGGCGAGTCGTGCTGTGGGTGGCGAGACCAACACGGGGCGTCGTAACACTGCGACCGTGTCAATGCCAGCTGACCGACCTCTCGACTCTTGACATAGGTCGACGATTACTCTGGTGGATCATTTGTCCTGCCTTCTATTATCTGACATCCTGCAATTATCGGCGCACAGTATGATTATATTTATCATCATCATCAGTATGATTATATTGTCATTCCGATTACAACGGGGTAGTGCAGGACTTCGTCTGAGTCTTCATGGGAAAGTGGCACTCTTGACAAATATGTTGATTTTTCATTCAATCTGATCCTGGGCGCTGTACGACCGAAGCAGTCGATGCGCCCCTAAGTCAAAATAACCAACCATTCAATCTGACCCAGCTTGAAATCTGTTGGCTTGTGTTGACTCTGAGAGTGTGGTATGCCCGGCAGTGGCCACATGCATCCCCCGCCCACCCCCCACCACGCCTGCCAGCAGCAGTCGCCGCAGTGTCGACGTGCCCGACTCCCGTCCGGTCCGTCATGTCCGGAAGCCCCTGATGGACGCCAGTTGTAATCAATGCGTGCAGCCCGGCGGACCACCGGCGCCGGCCGGGCTATCGACTGGCAGCGACCGCGGCGGATGGATTGTGGCCTCACGACGCACTCGGCAGCTGAGGCGGTACGGCGTCTCTCGCCCTGGCAGGAGGGCCGGGCCCCGAGGAGAGCCGAACCCCGCACCCGCCCCAGTGATCAATTCTGGTCTAGGGGCCCTAAAGCCCTACTCCCCCCCCCTCCCCTCCCCCTCCCTCCCCCTCCCCTCCCCCAGCGAACCCCGCACCTCTGGCGTGCCAGACGCTCAGTTGGGCGCCACCAACGTCCTGAATAGCTCTGTTTATCGGGTGGCTCACGACGCGCTGCATGCACACTCACGGCTAGCGGCGGCGCCCACATTGTTTCAGCCGACATCACCTCATGGTAGCAGGCTGGCCAAACACAACGACACACACACACACATTGTTTCGCCGGTGGGCCGCGGGATTGGGAAATGTCCGGAATGGTGCGAGTGAATATCCAAACCCGGGATTGAACCCGGGAGCTTAGTATCCAGAGTTCAACACCGTAACAACTCGGCGATCCCCGCTCCTAGCTGTGGCGGTGGCGGCCACACCGACCGTCGGAGCTCTGTAGCGGAACGGGCCGGCGACGGCGCCAGACGGCGGCGCGGTCGATGCTGAGTACGTCGTTCATATTGTCGGCACGGTAGACCTGCCCCAGTCACCGCTGCTGGTGCCGCTGCCGGTCCCGGTCCCGGGCCCGCTGCCGGTCCCGGTCCCGCCGCCGGTCCCGGTCCCGCTGCCGGTCCCGGGCCCGCTGCCGGTCCCGGTCCCGCTGCCGGTCCCGGTCCCGGTCCTGGTCCGGCTCCTGGTCCCGGTCCCGCTGCCGGTCCCGGTCCCGCTGCCGGTCCCGCTGCCGGTCCCGGTCCCGGTCCTGGTCCCGCTCCCGGTCCTGGTCCCGCTCCCTGCCGGGCCCGGTCCCGGTCCCGCTGCCGGTCTCGGTCCCGCTGCCGGTCCCGGTCCCTGTACTGGTCCCGGTACCGGTCCCACTCCCGGACCGCTGCCCGTCCCGGTCCCGCTGCCGGTCCCGGGCCCGCTCCCCTGCCGCTGCCGCTGCCGCTGCCGCTGCCGGTCCCGGTCCCGCTGCCGGTCCCGCTCCCAGTCTAGACCAGAGGAAGTTGCACTTTGCAGGTTGCGTATTGGACACACATACGCTACACATCGCTACCTCCTCTGTGGGGAGGTAACGAAACAGTGTCCACGCTGTTCGGAAATTTTGACGGTGCGCCACGTACTATTCACGTGGCGCTACATGACCAATGTAGTCGATGCGCCCTAAAGCCTAATAACAACAACGTACTATTCACATGCCATTGCTTTGCACGGGAACGGAGCTTATTGTACAGGAAGAAACTTGAGTTGCCCGACATATGCAGACATTCTAGGAAACTATTCAGAACTAGTACACTCGGGGAACTTGTTCCGTTACCTTTCAGCGATCGGATTTAAAACCACGTACACACCGACCTAATAGTTAGTACCAGCAGTGAAGCATAACCAAATGTTATGGGCGCGAATGATCACAACTGGTCGAAGCGCCCTAAAACCCAAATAACTAACGGTCCCGCTCCCGCTGCCGGTCCCGCTCCCGTTGCCAGTCCCGCTTCCGTTGCCGGTCCCGGTCCCGGTCCCGCTGCCGGTCCTGCCGCCGCTGATACGGTTCTCCGGTGTCCACCGCTTAATCTTTGGGAGTGACACGGATGCCTGCGGCGTACTCTCAGGTCTCCCGGGTATTCCGAGGTCTCCGGGGTACTCAGAGGTATTCCGGTGTACTCCGAGGTCTCCGGGGTACTCCGGGATTCCGAGGTCTCCGGCGTACTCCGAGGTCCCCGGCGTACTCCTAGGTCTCCGGCGTACTCCGAGGTCTCCGGCGTACTCCGAGGTCTCCGGCGTACTCCTAGGTCTCCGGCGTACTCCTAGGACTCCGGGGTATTCGAGGTATTCAGCGTACTCGAGGTCCCGGCGACCCCAGGTTCCGGCGTACTCAGGTCTCCGGCGTACTCGATTTCTCCGGCTACTCGAGGTCTCCGGCGTACTCCATCTCCGGCGTACTCCTAGGTGTCTCGGCGTACCCCTAGGTCTCCGGCGTACTCCTAGGTGCAATCTGATGTGCACAACATCCTGCTATGTAGTCTAAGATGCGGTCTAAAACGTATTCCCAGCTGTACCCTGATATGTAGTCTGTGGTGTGGACTGCTATATAGTCCCAGACATAGCTTAATGCGTAGTATAAGGCTGAGGTGTAGCCTGAGATGCAGCCTGAGGCGTAGCCTGAAACTGATGTACAGCCTGAGATGTAGCATGTTATGTATCATGATATGTATCATGAGGCGTGGTTTAGGATATAGCCTGGGGTACAGTTTGAGCTCCGAGGTTGATTTTTGCAG
Organism: Imbricaverruca yamaguchii; assembly: GCA_034440575.1. Lineage (NCBI taxonomy): Eukaryota > Metazoa > Arthropoda > Thecostraca > Neoverrucidae > Imbricaverruca > Imbricaverruca yamaguchii. The sequence continues at coordinate 34,817 of JAOTOL010000637.1, read as the reverse complement.
GCGTCGCTATTTTTCGTTCGTCCACTAGGTGTTCCGGCTTGGTTCGAAATGGCTGAAAATAACCGTACATCACCAGGTCGTTGACTTGTGTCGCGAAGTGAATGAAGTGAATATTTAGGTGGAGGAATTTCGTACGGAACCAAAACTAAATGTTTTGAGATAAAATTAGTTACAACACTCCAATACCCTGAATATAACTCGATCATTTTGACACTCACATAACATGACATGATATATGGTTGTGAATATGCACCATTCGTATCTGTAAATGACTATCAGTATGGATAGACCATTGAATTTCAGCAATTTTCCAATATATATAGATATTCAACATTGAGCAGTCACGTCCATTTAGTCGTAGCTCTCAATTTACCCTTCAAAGCGCCCGTGATAACGATAGATCACTCAGCCTGGGGAGTACTTCCGCGTATATGCATGCTAAATGATCACATTTTTGTCGAAGCGCCCTTAAACTTAAATAGCTAATTCGGGTATATACGGAGAGAAGCGCAGGTGCTTGACCCCGGTTCGTCATTAGACGTGTAAAATCTTTAAAATATTTTTTGTTTGTTTGGGGAGCGGATGTTGAAACGCTTCATGTCCTGCTTTTCACTCATATCTTTACGTTCGCTTTTCGGTAATCATTTTACCAATTTCATCGCGACGTTTTTCTGAATTACCCGCTCATTACTTGTTCAATGCTCTCCGCCGGTGGCCTGCAGTGATAAAATTCCCATCCAGTTCTAGGATTTGCAATTGTACTGCCATGCACAGCACATTTACCTATGTTACGCAGTGCAAGGCACGACAACACCCACGCCCTCATGAAGTCGTGCTACAGCAATCACTTGTCGAAGCTCTGGCGTCAGCTTGCGAACCTTATCTTCACGTTCAGCTATGCATCTTTCTCCTGATTTGCGTCGCCCAGCGGACACTACTAACACCTGAATCTGTGGCACATGTCCAAGAGCGCTGCACTGCCGACTGCATTGTTCTGCAGACAGTGCACCTCAGCGGCTCAGTGGCCATCACCTGTACCCCAGTAATTTTTTTTTTTTAGGGAAATTTTTTTGGGAAAAAGAAAAAAAAAAAAAAAAAAGGTCTCAAGTAAAAAAAAAAAAATTTTCTTTTCTTTTATTATTTTTTTTTTTTTTTTTTGTTATAACCCCAAAAATAAAAAAAAAAAAAAAATAAATAAATATTTTAATTTTATTTTTTGCAACGTCCATTATTTTACAGTGCTGTACCCTGGCTCGCGCTGTCTCAGTGATAACTCGGGCAGCGGTAGCTCAGCCGGTTGGAAATTGGACTCGCGATCGTGAGATCGTGGGTTCGAATCCCACAACCAGCGCGATTGCCAAGTCCACCCGCGACCAATCGGTGTGAGAGGCTGGCGACGCTATTGACCCAGCAATCGGATGCGTCGTAAAAGAGCCCAAGTGCTGCCCAATGATAGCTGCTGCTGACTTGATAGGGTGTGGTGGGGCGTCGGTAGCTCGGTGGTTGACCTCAGCGTCTGGCACGTCAGAGGCACGGGGCTCGATTCCCCGCGACGCTCGTCCCTCCTGCCAGGGTGAGAGGCAGGCGACGCCACAGGGTCTCAACTGCGGAGTGCGTCGTGAAGCCACAATCAAATCCGTGACGTGGTGTGATATAAACAATTCGTCCTGCATTTGTTTGTAGTTGTCTGACATGCTTGGAATCCCAGAAAGCGTGGTATGTATTGCCATTGGGTTCAGGGCAACGCGCACAGCATCATGAAGCTTTTATCGGAAACAAGCACAGTGTTGTTGTTGTTGGCAATATTCTGTGTAATATACGGAGTTGACGCCATGCAATCTTGACATCGGTTGTACTCGGTGCAGGAACATGAATACATAACTTTAGGTTTAGATTGTTTTAGTTCGTTCTCCCATTCAGTTTGGGCGTTATTTAGTGTACTTGGTGAACATTCCTTCATTAACCATTGGTAGGCTGATTTCGTCGGTTGGTAATTTTTCGACAGGTCATGCAAAATGCGGGTCTCATTTTCAGATGTTATTCATTCGTATATATGCAGTATTTTCATCCCTTGTAGTGGTGCCTTTCTCAAAGTTCCTGTCCATGTAGGAGCGCATTCGCACTCATTCTTTCCTTCAGCTAGCGCCCGGACATAGACTCGTGCTGTTGAAAGTCATATCATCTGTTACCCGTAGATCGCCTTTCTGCAGCAACTTTCTTTTTACGTTTGATAGAGTCTAATCGTCTTTTTTTCGTTAAGCGAAATACTCATTCGATATCGACTCACCTGGTTTGGTGGTTCTCCTCGCTAGGCTTTGCCAAGCCTGTGTCGCCCCAATGCAAAACATTGGTTTAAGCGTCCTGTGCTGACATACCGCAATGGACCAATTGTTCAGTGACCACAATCGACAGGAGCACCGCACGCAGCGAGTGAAAGCACACCCTGAACGTGTGGATGCTGATGTCGTACCCGCTGCGAGCCGGCCAGCCGTTCATCCCAAAAGCGACGGCTCGCAGCTCCGACAGCGACAACAGCATCTGGATGAACGCGCACGCACCGACACCCGGCAAACGACAGTAAATATGCGGCGTCGCTGCCGTAGTCCCTCGCCCGGCACGCGCGGGGCCACGCCGACAACAACAAAAAATATCGGTCAAGGTCATCGGCCGTCGCGTCGGGCAGCTTACCAATGGCCCGCTTGCCGCCGACGAATGACCTGATTTGGCGCCACATCGATCTCCGCCCGTCCTCACGGATGCGCCGCTCAATATCGTCGCGGCTATTACGCCCAGTCGCAGGTCGTGCAGCTCGGTCGGCGTCCCCGTCTCCGTAGACTGGTGCCTATAGACAGCCAGCGCACCACGGCGGTGACACATTAGAGACTTCGCTCCATTCGACACCACCGGGGCATAAGGGTTCCTGCTCTTGGTAGTCCTGATGGGAGCATGAATGTCAATGATTGGTAAAATGTGGCCAAAATGCAGTCCCAAATCGTGACGGAGGAGAGTTAAAAAGAGAACGCCGGTCTGCCAAAAACATTCGGATCTGCACGGCGAAAACACCGGGGGTGAACAGTGCCGCTGCTCGGTATAGCTCTAAGCATAACGACAAAAACTGGAGGGAGGGAGGAATGGAGGGAAGGAGAGAGAGAGAGAGGAAGAAAAAAGAGAGAGAGAGAGAGAGAGAGAGAGAGAGAGAGAGAGAGAGAGAGAGAGAGAGAGAGAGAGAGAGAGAGAGAGAGAGAGAGAGAGAGAGAGAGAGAGAGAGAGAGAGAGAGAGAGAGAGAGAGAGAGAGAGAGAGAGAGAGAGAGAGAGAGAGAGAGAGAGAGAGAGAGAGAGAGAGAGAGAGAGAGAGAGAGAGAGAGAGAGAGAGAGAGAGAGATGGAGGGAGGGAGGGAGGTAAGGGCTAGAGGCACCAGCCCTTCCTATTTTTGTCCGATCTCCATCATTCCGATCATTGCCAAAATTGTAGAGCGTACCGTTCACCAGCAGTTGTACAATTATTTGCCCGAAAACCACCTTTTCTCTCCAACTCAGCACGGTTTCCGTCCTCGTTATTCGACAGATATCGACCTGACCAGATTCTATCCGCGCGTGACCGTGGACAGGTGTCCGTCCTTCTCTGCCTGGATTTGAACAAATGTTTTGATGGGGCAGACCACCCGAAGCTCATGCAAAAAATCAGTCTACACAGCATCAAAGCATCCTGGTGTTCGGATTACCTTCAGAACCACACCCAGAGTCAGCCTCGCTGAGAGCCTGGGTTTCGTAAAGCAATATATGCCTCGTTGCCCAGCAGCATCGGCGTTCTTCAAGGATCATTTCTCGGATCTCTCCTCTACTGCGCATTTGTCAACCACCAGTCCGTCGGATACACGATGGTTATTCACCACGTTGATGACACCCAAGTTTTGGTCAGTGACAAGGAATCTGAAATTCAAAGCGTCGCTCACATAGAAGCAGTTTTGGCCTCCGTCGACATCTGGACATCTGGTTTCAGACAAATGACCGAAAAGTAATGCTGCAAAGACTCGGCGCTGATGATCTTGGACCGGCCACAAGATGTGCTCACCATCCCGGCTATCGCCGTGAAATTTCGCGTTCACGATCTACCCACCATTTCGGAAGGCAAAAATATCTAATTGGTTTTCGATTGCTCGCTCAGTTGGGGCTCGCACCTCTCAGAACCGATTCTCCGTTATCTTGGAGTTCTGGGTGGTTGTCGCATCCCAGGGGGTACTTTATGCCTACTGTCACCCGCACTGGTCAATGCCCTGGTCGCATATTCGCTACTGTATTTTGTATTGCTGTGTATGGTAACAACTAAAATCATCCATTTCGCATTTGAATAATTGTTAACTACTCAGCAAAAGTAATTTTCGACCACAAACAATTTGGCCACGTTTCTGACCTACTGAGGAGACTGGGCTGGCTCATTGCGGAGAGCCTAGCTATGTATCACACCCTGTTCCTCACACACAAGGTGCGCCGCCACGGCGAAGCAGAGTCACTGGCTCACTGGATCTGACCACCGTGGCGGAGGCTCGTGACCTGACCACCCGTCAGGACCATCACCAGTTTGTCCTTCGGTTCCGCACTGAGACGGGGAAGCGGCAATTTGACTGCAGAGCACCACTGCCGTTCAGCGTGTTACCACCCGAGTTGCGGCGGTTTTCGTTGCCGATCTTCGGTAGCCGCCCGCGGCGACACATGTCCGACACGCCACCCCAGGCGGACAAATTTAGGCACAGCCCGCTCCGCTGTACTTATTTATGACTTGTATGACCACCTGCAGCTGTTCTGTGGTATTGACATGTTCTGCCGTGTTGCTCTATCTTCTTTTTTAATCATATTAACGAGAGGTTGGAGCAGCCATGTGATCATCGTGGATGGGGTCTATCTGTATCTGTAATGACATTTAGTGTTGTGCGGTATTGCATTTAGCTTATTTTTTTTGTTCCTTCTCCGAGTCTCCCTGTTTTTATGCAGGCGTTTTGTCACCTAGTGTATCTTTTAAGTGTCAGATTGCACCAATGGATCAAGCACTCAACCCACGAGAACGTGTCCGATTTTTTTCGACGTCGTGTGGTCAATCCTATCTTGCCCATTCAAAATGAAATGAACATTATTGAATCAATCTCTTCCAACTGACGTTCACGTAGCTTCTCTCACACTGACATTGTCTATACGCTGATTGTGAAAGCCCTGTTGTATGTGTAGGACACGCTCCGTCAGGTCACTGTTCAGTCGCGTGTTCAGGATCGTCTCCAACTTCTTGATTTCGAGTCGTGCCAGTCCCGCTTCACCGATACATGTCGCTCCCGGGCACCGGCTGTGGTCTCTGTTCAAATCGTGGGCCAAGTCCGCACAGATAGTATTATCGCGCTGTGCACTTTGCCCCCGTATGCGGCGTTTGGCCCGTGTTTGCTCGGCTAATGGTACAATACAAAAGAGAAGCGACTCAATGTGCACCCCTGCCCCGATCTAGGCGATTGTCTAGACAGTGTCAATGACACATCGCCTAGACAAATGACCGTTCATAGCAACCTGGCCCTGCTCGGTGGCGTCCACTCTGTCCATGTATGATGTTTAGCTACTTTACTTTAGGAAAATTTACATCGAGCCTGTGCTGTATCACAATGTAGAGTAATACTACACACTAAGTACTTGGGAAAGGTACTAAGTACTGTTAGCTAACTTGGTCATAAGTCTATTCGAGATCGCAGCACAGCAGCGCCCCGGCTTGCTAAGCTCGCATGCGTTTCTCTCATGAGATCGGTGAGCATACTGACATTCTCCAGTGCATCGCACTCTAAGAAACCCTGTTTTATATGCATTTGCCGGGCACTGGCTGCATTACTGAGCCTAATCGCCAGTGTTTTAGTGACTAGTTTGTAAATCACTTCGAGTTTGTAAATCACTTCGAGAACTAAGATTGGTCTTAGTTTTTATTCTGCAACTTGTTTTAACTTTTTCTCTGTCAATGGTGCTATGCTTGTCTCAGCCAGTTCTGGTATTTCTGTATTACGAAACATTTCAGCCACTACAAGACATATCGGTTTCTTCAAGTTGTCCCAGCATGTCTGACGAAAGCCCACGGTGAACCCTATCAGCACTGGCTGGTTATTGCGACACATCGACCGTTAAGTCATGTAGCGTCGCCAATCTCTCACGCCGACTGGCCGCGGGCGAAGAGTAGGAACAGGTGAGACTCGAACCCACAGCCTTCCGATTGTGAGACGGGCAACTTACCCTAGACTTCTCGCCCCCCCCCCCCATACCCTATCAGCACTGAACGTCTGGCCTGGTTCATAGACTGTAAATTGCAGCTGAAGTCCCCCATGTTCAGTCTGGTCTCGCACCTCCGGGATTACATAGTCAGACTGGCTTTGCACCTCTGACATTTCATAGTCAGTCTGGTATTGCACCTCTGCGATTTCATAGTCAGTCGGCTCTCGCACCTCTGCGATTATTTTGGCGACAAGCGGCTGATTCTGAAAAGAAGTAACTGAACGAAGTTTCGACCGTCGACTGTTTCGTGCCCGTCGGTTTGTTTTCGAAATACACCGAGCACTCTCCCAGAATGTCGCATGCTTTGTCGGGGTACGAGCACTCTCCCAGAATGTGGCATGCTTAGTCGGGAGGCACTCTCCCAGAATGTCGCATGCCTTGTCGGGGTACGAGCACTCTCCCAGAATGTCGCATGTTTTGTCGGGGTACGAGCACTTCTCCCAGAATGTCGCATGCTTTGTCGGGGAACGTATACGATGCTGTGTGTTCCATTTATACAATGTATGTAGATATTCTCCTTGATGTCCTTCCATAAATTATGGAAGCACTGTGTGACTCGCTCTACATTTTCCCATCAATTCGCTCTAGAATTAAACACAGAATATGCTATGTATCCTGCCGAATTCTTCTCGCCCAGCCAGACGTTTTGCAATCAGTTCACTTTCCCGTAACCGCTTCCGAGTTAACGTGTTTAGATTCCAAGCATGATTTGATTTGTGCTGGATCCTGGATGTGTGGCGGAAAGTTTTGAGATAATCAAATACAGAAGGTATGTTTGTCTTCCAACTTTTGACATCAAAACCTCAGCTTGCACTTTCCAGTAAATCCTAAGCATATTATCACAGGACATTGCATTTTCAATTAGCATCATTCGTCCTTTAAATGAATACATTGAGATTATAAATTTCTGGAGAGGGTAATTGGTCTGCATGCGAAGCGTCCAGCAATAGCCTTTTTCCAACCATGTTTCCCAGTCTTGAAATAATTTCGCTTTCTACTTTTCCTTGCGCCTGGAATATTGTTTTTTTTCCTGATCTGACCGAATGGTTCACGTTGATTGAATGGTTCACGTTGATTGAATGGTTCACGTTGATTGAATGGTTCACGCTGATTGAATGGTTCACGTTCATTGAATGGTTCACGTTCATTGAATGGTCCATGTTTGCGTGCGCCGTCGACTGTGCTATGACCGCACTTCACGCGGTATTCATCACATGTGACCTCCCTGCACGCGTGACCGCACTTCACGCGGTTGTAGTGCGGGACGTGTCCGTATCTGGTGCCGGACCCTCGAAAGGCAGAGCGATGGCCGGGGTAGTGGATGCCTCCTCCTCCAGACGGAGAAAACCGCCGCTCTACAGCATCGGCATCGGCGTCACGAGATAACGCGGGCTGGCGTCAGCCGGTCACCGATAATTTCCGTGTGACTCCGTTCCGCCAGTTTTTGTAAAATTTCACCAGAAGCCGGTGTTGCCAGACACGTGACTCGTTGGGGGAGCACGCAATGTCGTCAGATTCACGTGCCGGGACAGTCGACCGTCCACAGCTCGTCTGTCATCGTCAGAGGGCACGAGCTCGTTTGAGCGGCCGGGCGCGCGCAGGCTGGTGGGCGCTTGGTGCGGCGCGCACCGCAGTCGGGCCTTTATTGTGCAATCGTGCGTCGTTTCGTCACGGTGTGTTGTTGCGGTCGAGTTTTTGTTCTTTAGTTCAAGTCGATCAGCACCGTTCGGCTGTCTGCCTCTCGTGGCGTCAATCGACACCATCTCATAGTCTGCCTCTTATGGCGTCAATCAACACCATCTCACAGTCTGCCTCTTAAGGCGTCAATAAACACCATCTCATAGTCTGCCTCCTATGGCGTCAATCGACATCATCTCGCAGTCTGCCTCTTATGGCGTCAATCAACACCATCTCATAGTCTGCCTCCTATGGCGTCAATCAATACCATCTCACAGTCTACCTCTCGCGGCGTCAACAAACACCATATCATAGTCTGCTTCTTATGGCATCAATAAACACCATCTCATAGTCTGCCTCCTATGGCGTCAATAAACATCATCTCATAGTCTGCCTCCTATGGCGTCAATAAACACCATCTCACAGTCTGCCTCTCGCGGCGTCAATCAACACCATCTCACAGTCTGTCTCTGCAGCGTCAATCAACATATACATCTCGTATCACGTCATAAAATCTCACAGTCTGCCTTTTGCGGTCTATCAACACCATCACGCAGTCTGCCTCTGGCGGCGTTAATCAACACCATCTCACAGTCTGCCTCTTGCGGAATTCTGCGAACTTGCTGCGAGCACCAAGTGGTCTGCGGCGTCACATTACCATGACAACCAAGGCATGGCAAAGAGTCGTGACGCCATGGCAACAAAGACAAACGTTATACAGTGTTGAGGTTTGGCGTAGGAGCGATTTTAAAGGTGGTGTTGCGATAGTCAAGATGAATATTTTCCGTTCTGTAATCATCCGGGACATCATATAGGTATATAGCTATATAGCTATAGCTATAGGTATCATATAGCTAAGCATTTTATTTTCCACATGTCTTTGGGATAACGACATTGCTGGTGGAGAAGGTCCGAGCCAGTCTCAACTTCCTCCACCAGTACACTCGTGGACATACACTAGCGCATGTGAGGGGAGACCCAGAGGTCTCCCCGTGTTGATGTTGAGGTGGATGATTGATGTTGAAATCGGTACCCCGTTTGGGCTCGGAAGTTGTTTTCTTAACTTGAAAATAAAGCGCGGCTTCCCCTCCCATCATAGAGCAGCTTAAAGCAGTACTTCGATGAAAATTAAGAAAAAAGACCCGGGGCGCGGATGGCCGAGTGATTGAGGTGTTGAGCTCCGGGTACCGAAGGTCCGGGTTCAACACTCTCACCACTCGGGACAATTCCCAATCCCACGGCGTACCAGCAAAACAGTGTTGGTGGCGCCATTAGCTATGAACGTGCATGAAGTGCTTCGTGAGCTACCCGATAAAAAGAACAAGAATAAAACTGCTACTTCAAGGTCAGGAAAAATGGAAGGCTTCTTCCATTATATCCCCGTCACGAAAATCCTAGTGCTCCCCTGTGTAAGGCCCCAAGTGAACGATTGTCTTGTTTGGGAGGTAGGTTCCTGCAAGCTTGAAACTTTCTCCTCCACCTCGATTTTATCAGCCTCTCAGCTTTGGACAGTTCGATCCATTGCAAAAAACGATTTTGGTGATAAACCTTTCATGTATAAATACAGGCTCGCGCAGTTTGAGCCACTGCCCACGTATAAATGATTAATTGCCCCGTTTGCATGTGTACAGACATTTCCGAATGCGATGCGATTACGAAACCTACGAGAATATTGCCGCTGTAAGCGTGCTTCTGACGTGGGTATACGTGTATGTAAGCGTGCTTCTGACGTGGATGTAAGCGTGCTTCTGACGTGGATGTAAGCGTGCTTCTGACGTGGATGTACGTTTATGTAAGCGTGCTTCTGACGTGGGTGTACGTGGATGTAAGCGTGCTTCTGACGTGGATGTACGTTTATGTAAGCGTGCTTCTGACGTGGGTATACGTGGATGTAAGCGTGCTTCAGACGTGGATTAAGCGTGCTTCTGACGTGGATGTACGTGGATGTAAGCGTGCTTCTGACGTGGATGTACGTGGATGTAAGCGTGCTCCTGACGTGGATGTGTGTGGACGAAAGCATGCTTCAGAAATGCTGGCCAACGCATTCTACGCTTTTCTAAGTACATTTTGTTCCGAAATTGCGCTGCTCATCTAGGCTGGGTAAATATATCAACAAACAACGGTAATGATGTAGATTTCAGTAACTTGTGTGTAAATGACAACCAAATGCATACTATCTCATGTATATAACTAAATAGTCTAGCTTTTTACCTGGCAAATTAAGATCGTGCTTGATTTTACGGCGCTTTCCCTCACTCAGAATTATGTTGCCAAGCCACACCCCTGTGCATGGCTGCAAGGGCTGCCGCGTGCCCAAGGTGCAGGGCTGTGATTATTTAGCAGGCGCAGCGGTATGGGTGCGACCGAGCTCCCGGTCAAGGACATTCGATCAAGTGCACGTGCACAAGTGAGGCGGCTATAGGTGAGGTAACAGGTAAGATAACCGTAGGTGCAATCGCCGCGGATGTGCACCTCTGGTGCTGTGCCGACGGCTGCGTCACAAATAGTGCGCAGGGGACGAGTAGCCTAGGGGTAAGTTGCTCGTCTCGCAATCGAAAGGTTGTGGGTTCGAGTCTCACCTGTCGCTACTCTTCGCCCGCGACCAATCGGTGTGAGAGATTGGCGACGCTACATGACTCAACGGTCGATGTGTCGTACAAACTAATAACCAACCAAATAGTGCGCATCACACTTGACCTAACCAAATTACATAACAAAATTACAATTACAAAATTACACGCTTCATCCCGTACATCACGCAATCCACGTACATCCACGCAAAGCACGCTTACAGTGGCAATATTCTCGTAGGTGTTTTAATCGCATCGTATTAGGAAATGTTCGTACACGTGCAAACGGGACAATTGATCATTTACATGTGGGCAGGTGCAAAAACTGCGCGAGTATGTATTTATACATGAAAAGATCATCACCAAATTCCTTTCTTGCAATGGTCCGAACTGTTCAAAGTTGAGGGGCTGATTAAATCGGGTGGGTGATAAATATTCAAGCTTGCAGGAACCCACCCCACAAACCTACTATGCCCCGGGTAGCAAGGTGGGCATTTGGCCGTGAACAAGTGGGCATTTGGCCGATAAATCGCCCGCTGTTTGTCTCGTACAGCGCACGCGCGACCGGTCGCAGCGTTAGGGCGTGGCGGCGGTAGATGGCGCAGCGGTAGAGCTGGTGGCAGAGCAGACCGGCCTTGTTGTTGACCGTTCTGCATGACGGCTGCTCACCACGGCGCGTGCGGTCAGCTGTTCCGCCGGTCCGCCGCCGCTCGAGCGCCGCCCGAGCGCCGCCCACTTTCTCCGTCCGGACTGGCCAGACGGAACTGATGCGCGATTGTTGTGGCCGTGTGCGCCGCTAAACGTTGCAGCCGTCGAGCCGCCTGTGACGTCACAGGCGGTGGGGAAACACGTGGCGTCTGGCGCGCGCCCGGAACGTCCGAAACGGCGCGCGGTTGGATGCTTTATGGTTCGGAGCATTCCAACTCAGTGATAAATTTCAAACCAAATAGGGGAGTATAATCGGGTATAATCACCCTAAGGTCAGGGTGGGCTACGTCCTAGTCAATGTCAGTCTCTCCATAATCCGGTGAGATGTTTTAGGTGTCATGGTCGTAGGCACCAATATTGTCGAAACCGTCCTGTACGTGGTAGTATGGCCATGCTAGTGAGTATTAAACCTCGTAGATCACATTTTGCACGAACTGTGGCAGGGGACAAGATCCCACACTTCATTCGACCGAACATGTCCATGCTATTTGAAAGAAAAGTAGATTATATCAATAAAGCACACCCGAAGGTTGACATTTCGAGAAGCTAGAGATAGTTATGACCAGGCGCGCCCGAAAATCTCATACGCAGCAAAAGTTACAAACTCAATGTCAACCTCGCAACACACTCACATCAGAACGAGTGTCCTCATGGACCAACTGAGCACTCTTCTCCGGAAATTTGGGCTGCCCGTCTCTTCGCCAACAAAGCAAATGGCACCATCTCGATCCTTACAAGCCGGTGACGTTGAGCCATTGTTCTCCGAAACCCACGGGAACAGACAAGGAGCGCTCCCTGAGCAGGCTCCCACAGCCCCGGGCAAGAAACAGGCACCGCCGAGTGCTGACTCGCGGGCAGGGAGGGTAGGTGCTCTACTCACAATCCAAAGGTTGTGGTCAGTCGCCCCTGGAGGCAGGAGAGGTGTGAGTGGCGTGAAAAAAAAAAGGTGCAGAGGAGGAAGCGTCCCGTGGGACGCAGTGGGAGTGGGTGCGGGTGCTGAACGTCGAGCCGGTGGTCCCTGCCGCGGGGGGCAGAGCCGGTACAGACTGGCACACCCACATTCCAACCTGGAGCCTCGTCTCGGAAATAGGCAGTCTCGCCGCCGAATGGGCCGATGGCCGTCGGATGGGTCAATCGTCGTTTATCGGCGGCCGTGACGTCACACCTGACACGCAGTTGCCATGGCTACGGTCGCCGCCGCTTTGGGCGGTTTCGACCGGTCCGGGTGGCGCTGTGGCCGCTGGCGGCTGGGGAGCCGTCCCGGTGGCAGGGGGAGTGGCGAGTCGTCATGGGCCGGGAGACCACCCCGGTGGGAGGGGAAGTGGCGAGGTGCCATGTACTGGGAAACCACCCCGGTGGAAGGGGAAGTGGCGAGGCGCCATGTACTGGGAAACCACCCCGGTGGGAGGGAAGTGGCGAGGCATCTGGGATGCCACCCCGGTGGGAGGAAGTGGCGAGGCACACGGAGCCACCCGGTGGTGGGGTGTTAAGGTGCCATTGTACTGGGAAACCACCCCGGTGGGAGGGGAAGTGGCGAGGTGCCATGTACTGGGAAACCACACCGGTGGGAGGGGAAGGCGGGGCGTTAAATACTGGGAGACCGTCCCGGTGGGAGGGGAAGTGGCGAGGCGCCATAGACTGGGATGCCACCCTGGTGGTAAGGGTAGTTGCGGGGCGTTAAATACTGGGAGACCGTCCCGGTGGGAATGGCAGTTGCGAGGTGCCATGGACTGGGAAACCACCCCGGTGGGAGGGGAAGTTTCGAGGCGTCATGAACTGGGAGGACACACCGGTGGGAGGGGTAGTACCTGGCGTCCATGCGATTTGGATAAACAAATCAGCAAGGTCAGTTCACAGTAGGCAGTAACGTATGCAAGTCCCTACGACCAATTTTTTTTTGTGCGAGGTGCAGGGTGGTAGAATGTTTGGCGGACTTTATGCATAGCCTGGCAGGAAAGGAACGTGGTCTTCTGGTGCAACTTTGGCCCTTGTACTTAACGATGCTCATGACATGGCGTTTGATCTGAGGTCTGCCGAAAGTGCAAGGTGAGCGTGCCGTGCAAAATTTCAACTTTCCACCGAATGTGATGAACGCTGAAAATCAAGAGCCGCCTTGAAAATGCAGCAGATGAATCGGGCCTTTTTGAGTTACGACTGCCTCGGCTGCGCTGAAGTGGAATTAATCAGCGGGTGGGTAGGCCCCGCGCCATTGATTCGAATTGACCTCAAAGGGCCGTCTGTACGTCGACGGCCGACCCGGCATGAATAAATAGTGGAGCTGGGCAGTGAAGTTCGCGCAAACATTCCAGTCTTTCGACGCTCGCTACCTCGGTCGTGTAGTTGTTATTGTGTAGTTGTTGTGTAGTTGGTCAGTAGTCAGTGGCAAGCTAGTTGGTAGTCTCGTGGTCTCTGGTGGTCTCGGATCGCCTGGTTGCGTAGTGGGCGTACCAACCGCCCTCCTCGATGCTACACCTCTGCGTGCTTGACGCGTGCAGGCTGGGCGTCCATGGACGTGCGTGCGCGCGTGTCGCGCACCTCCGTCCTATTCACTTCCTCCACCCCTTCCTCCACCCCTTCCTTCGTAAGCCTCTTCAGCGCCGGAGATCGTGTTCTCCATCACCCGGCAATGTCCGGCTGGAAGCGTGTCGATGTGGGTGGCCTTAGGTCGCGCATGCAGCCGCATCCGCAGTCAACCTGACGTAATCGCTGCTGGACGCTCTGGAGCTCGTGTCGTCACTTTGCTGCCATATGCGGCCCGAAGCACTCTCACCGAACGAATTTGCCTGCCGTTTTGGATCGACAGCCTTGTTGGCACATCTGGAATATTGGCATTGTATAGTTTGCCAGTCGCCTTTGATGCGGCGTCAGTGCAGTGCAGCGTTTCCACCGAGGTGGCAGCTGTGGTGGGGGAGGAGGCGAATGTTGATGGTGTCAGCAGCCTAGGTAGTGTTATGTTGCCTCTCCATACAGCCTCAGCATGGTAGCATGGGTACCAGAATACTTCATGGTAGCCTCCACACCAGTGTTAAATTATTAGTGAAATAGGGTGGAATATACCACTTATTGAACACTTGATCGACATCCTCCAAAAGGTATCAACATCCTGCTCCTTAATGCATGCTTATGAAGTCTTCATGTCTCCTTTCTAACTGTATCTTGCTGATCAGTACCCTGTTCATGCTCTCGATAAGGTATGCTAATACACGAATATTTCGTAACACAATTTCAGGAAAAGGGATTGTCTGTAATGTGATATGGCATGCACTACCAGTGTATAGCAGAGGATTATTCACCCTATCCCAAATGTCGCTCTTCCTAAATTATGACTTTTAAAAACAAATAATAAAGTTGCAGTCATAAGTACCAACACCATTGGCCCAAACATGAGTCTGACAGACATTATGAACATCTTAAATGACACTAATTCCACGGCAAATTTCGACATCCTATTGTACCAGTTTCGGCATCTCACACCTAACGAAAACCCATTATTTTTACCCTGCTCCACAACAGCTCATCATATATCCTCAACAGCTCATCACCGGAAAACGGCAGTGGAATACTGGTCATTTCCGGACGGGGATATTTCTCACAATGTCTCTGTAAGCGCGTGACCTCGACGTTCAGATGCAACTGCAGACTCGCAACTCGCATGGCGATGTATTCGTCGCAAGGTTTAACGCGCGGCTCGAGGTTCTGCCGCTCAATACTGGCCACGTCACTGCGGCGTGACGACCGAAACTAAAACGGTCGCATTCGAAAACCGCCCTTCTCGACAGCTCGGTGACGTGCTCGTGGGTAACAAAATATAGTCCCGTACTGGATATTAACAGCACGCCCCGCGGCGGCCAAGCCTACCTAGAGGTGTCAATGGGCAGCGCACACAAATCCAACCAGCCGTGGACTTCGCGGCTACAGTTTCAATTATTTTTGTTCTGAGCTTATAATTTGAGTCGTTTGACTAAGCCGTGGAGTAGCCATTAGCTAAAAAAAAGTATTGATTTTGTCCAGGCCACGATCATGGGCCGCCCTATCAGGCCCCAGCCTTTAGGCTCTGAGCAACTGGGGGGGGGTTCGGGACCGATCGTTTACTACTAACACTCGCACGTCCGGAGGTCCGCGCCAACTTCGCATGTCCGTGGGGGGCAGATGTCTGCCCCCATAAGATCTCTAGAACTATGCTAGCTAGCGACAAACGGAAAACGGCGTTGGATAGCTGGTGACGGGCCCTATCGAAAGTGTTTCAGTCATTTTTTCGTTCAGGTCAACATTCAGGTCACTGGGTCATCATAGGTCAAATTTGACCAGATCAGGTGGGACTCAGATATTGACACATATCTCAGGACCTGTAAGAGATAGAAACAAACGGCGAACGCTATTCGACAGTCCTTGAAATGCGCTACCGACAATAGGCGGTGCAATTTAAGGTCAGGTCAACCGAAACTCAGGTTACGGTCATGAAGTCGCCTAGGGAGGTCATGCAATGTATCAATCGACACGTCTTGGCGATACAAGCACAATGACGGTAATTGCAGCCTTCTAGCTCAATGCGGTGCGATATAATGCGCAGAAATGTGTAGTGATCTCAGGGACCTCAGATGAACTTGGTGAGGTCACTGAGCAAAAATGTCAGCGGTAGCATTGAGCATATCTTCCATCTACATGCCACAACCGTTATGAGATCATTCCGAGCGCAAATATGTAACCAGGAAACATTCGTAAATTTTACCATAGCCCTATAATGGGGATGCCATGGCCGCGACATGACCTAAGATCAATGCTACGAAAAAAAACGATATACATATTATGGTCCCTGATGAGATCATGTCGTGTTATAAGTTTGAAATCAATCGCCCAATTATTGTGGAAGTTATGCCACCTAGAACTCCGAGTGTAGTTGGGTCACTTCGCCTGACCTGGTGACCTGACCTGAGATGACCCGGGGTTAAAAATGTATGAGGATATGCGGAAAAGACCAATGAACAGCTATGCGAGGTTTGGCCTTGCTAACCCGATTAATTTGGCGGCAAATGGGGAAAACCGGAGGGGGCAGATATCTGCCCTCCGGACGTGCGTGCTAATGGGTACGCAGAGCTGTATAGTAGTATTTTCGCCGCTGCCGTAGGTTTGCGGTAATGTTCAGTAGTGTACCTACCCCATGGGTGTACGGTGGATAGGGTGTCTACAGTGGGTATCTGTATGTGCAATGATTTACTTGACCTGTCAGCTTTCAACTGGATAGATGGATAATGGCCATGCGTGGCCATATCAAGTTGTTCGGCCCCAGCAACATATGTCAAATATGTCATCTTTTATGTAGCATAGGTAGATAGTGGATACAAGGATGTGCGTTGACTGGTTAAATATTGTTTGAATTTACTGAAATAGCATCGGTCAAATATACCTTGAGATGACTACCATTACAATGCTTAGAAGTATGGTTTTTATTGATGTTTCGGAAGCGGCCCATAACCAACAGCCCAACAATATGGCTCGACAGCGAACAGCATGGGCAATCGCCAGCATACGGCATTGAAGAAAATAAATGGTGATGAAGCACGCAATAAGCGCCGTTGCATGTTGGTCATCTATAGATGTGCATTATCCCTCGAGAAATCCAAAGCAACACGGAAGTCACACGGACAGTTCAATGAGTTCAGGACACACCAATTTGATGTTTTTATTCAGGGCAACGTCGTAACTACGGATATGCAACGATTGCTATTGTCGATTAATTATCGTATGCTGTGCGCATCTTATCAGTCAGGGCGGTCCACGGGAGGTGATATGAAGGAAAAGAAGAATACGCATTCAAGCGCTAGGTTACATAGCATCGCCAAACTCTCACGCCGATTGGCCGTGTGTGGACTCTGTAAATGCCGTCTGTTGTGAGATTCGAACTCACACTCTTGGTCAAGAGTCTGACGCTCTATGGTGTATTTATTGTATCATTTGAAAGAAACCCTGGTGGTCTTCCGTGTGATTTGTTGCGTCTACAAGACACTCATTAAAACGCAATCTAACAGGTCTTAGCCTCGCTTGTATAGGGGGCGTATGGGTAAGTTGCCTATGCCTGTGAATAGTCTATGGGTAAATTGCCCGTCTCGCGACCTAAAGGTTGTGGGTTCGAGTCTCACCGGCCACTACTCTTGAAGTCGCGTCCAATCGGCGTGAAAGATTGGCGATATTACATGACTCAACGGTCGATGTATCGTAAACCAATAACCAACCGGTCTCGCTCATATAGCGCATAAACTTTTCCAGTTTCCCGTGGAAGGCTACAAGTCAGCGGGTAAACTATGTACGGGGTGAGGGAATCTCGCTGCGCTCGGAATTTATTGTCATACGTATGTTGCAGACGCCTTCCCGAATGTAGATACCAATTTTACATTTCCCGGACGAACTAATGCGCTTTAAGTGTTATTTTGCCATGCATTATATGAACCTCCTGTAGCACGGTACGAATGCATGGTAAGGAGTGTTAGCACATTCCACGAGTACATTGTATGACCGTGGAGCACATTGAATGATTACATTGTAGAGAATGTCATCTCGGTCAGGTGTCTCAGCTGGTTAGAGCGCTGGCCTGCACTGGTCTTCCTGTCCTGGCAGCACAGGGCTGGAGTCGCTTCAGGCGCTCGCGCGCCGCCCCCGGCTGGGAGGGCCAGTTGGCAGCCGGGTCGGTAAGGCCGGGGTCGGCACTGGGCGCTTTGACCATAATTGATCATTCGCGCCCATAACTTGTACACTAGTAACTGGACAAGTTTCCAGAATGCCCAAGTTTTTAGCTGTTTTCCAGGATGTCTTGATGTCAAACGATGTGTCTCTTCCATAAAATAATCGGGTCGGTGCGTGGACGGCCTGTTAAGCCGCCAACATTCTACTGTTGAACTGGAGTTCACGGATTGGGTGGTGAGGCCAGGGTTCATGCCCACTTCCTGCTAGGGACCACGTCTCAATGGTTACAAATGTAGTACTTGCGAAGAGGCAAAGATCATGGGACAAAGAAAGCAACAATGAGTTGCATGCAATCAAGCCACGTCTAGGACCTTGGGAGTCATGCCTTCGTAGGTCCGGACAAGAGGTCACACATTGTAGGATGCATATCGGGTACACCTTACGCTACCCACCGCTACCTCCTGTGCGGGGAAGAGAGACCGCGGTGCCCTCGCTGTCTAGAAACCCTGACTGTGCGTCATGCACTTCTCTCGTGCCAACAATTTGCACCAGAGCGCCGATTATTTTATGGAAGAGACACACATCAAGACATCCTGGAAAGCAATTGAGTTTCAAACCACGGATGCACCCAGGCAATAGCCCTCACTAACAGTGAAGCACTAGTGTACAAGTTATGGGCGCGAATGATCAATTCTGGTCGAAGCGCCCTAAAGCCTAAATATCTAACTAACTAACTAACTAACTAACTAACGGGGTCAGGGTTCACGGAACAAGGCCTTCCTGTGATTGTTCCCTGGTCAGAAAAAAAACGCCCCACCAAGCGTTCGGACGAAGTTTTTTTAAAGCTGAAGCTCATGCAGTTGATGGCGAAACTTGATCCCAGCGGTCGTCGCCAACTCCGTTCCCCCTCCTCTCCCAAACATCTTCCAGCAGTTGTTCCTCTTGGTCGGAATATCGTGCAGGTTGTAGGCGCGTGGCGCACCCTTTCAGACATAGCCAGAACCTGTAATTGGGCAACATCGTGTAATGTGTAATTCTTCTAAGTTGTTGGTTGTTTATTGTGCATGCTATTCGCCGGTCTCATTAATATCAAGGGGTGACATTATGGGCTCAAAACAGCTCAAGTTGTCACCTCAAAGCACCAATCAACTGCCACCAGCTGAAGCCACCATTGCCTGGCCAAAGTGATAGGCAACGCCTGAAGCGTCAGTCCAACACAAATGGCCAGCAGTTCGTCACGACCTTGAGCGATCCCGTTCGCAAATGCATGTTTGCTGCAGATGGCAATGGTCGGTAGTTTGGCGTTGCCGTGGTTACCGGGTGTAACCTGCCGTTGCCATGTTGCCGACCTTGACTGGCATCGACTGTCGTTGCGAGGTCGGGGTCAGCAGCTGGGCGGGCAGGGCGCACCGTCTGCTCCGGGAGTGAGAGAGTGTGGCAGCAGTTAAATGGCGTCGATTGTTTATAATTATGTTGAATGTTTAGTTGATTGTTTAGATTGTTTGAAGCTGCTGTATGCCGCTGTCGCCCCCACATGTGTAGTTCACGTTCCTGGTAGCAGTGGCCACGGCGGGTACGACCGCTGTTGGACGGGCAACAGGCGCCACGGTGGTCAGCTGCTGCAGGCGCAGGGTCTGGCACCACGTCGCGATACACCACACTTGCGGCGATCAACTGCTCCTGGCTGTCGCGTGCCCGACCGGTGGTGTGGGGGCGGGGTGTCCGTGACCAGCAGACCCGGACACGTCCAGCTGCCGCGAGATGTGGGGACGGAGTGTCCGTCACCAGCAGCCCGGACACGTCCAGCTGCTGCGGATATGCCAGCGGCGTTTTGAAAGACCGACACGCCAGCGCGGCGAGAGGCCGGCGGCGTTGATGTGGACCGAGCGCCGGCCGCGCGCGGCACCACCGTGAGCACGGCACCACCCTGAGCACTGCACTACCCTGAGCAGGCACCACCCTGAGCACTGGAGCGCGGCACACTCTGGGCACGGCACACTGAGAGCGCGGCACACCCAAGCACGGCACACCCAGCGCGGCACACGAGAGCGCGGCAATACCCAAGCACGGCACACCGAGCGCGGCACAACAGGCGCGCACACTTTGGGCACCACCGTGAGCACGGCACCACCCTGAGCACTGCACTACCCTAAGCACGGCACCACCCCACCACCGAGCACTGCACCACCACCCTAAGCGGCACCACCCTCAGCACGGCACCCACTCCTGTGTGCGGCAACACCCTATCATCGCGAGTAACGACCACCCCTTTGCCACCCGACCAGCAGTCCCGACCCGCCCCTCGCCACCCGACCAGCAGTCCGGCCCCACGCCACCCCGCCCCTCGCCACCCGACCAGCAGTCCGACCCGCCCCCTCGCCACCCGACACAGCAGCCCGACCCGCCTCTCGCTCCACCAGCAGCCGAACCCGTCCTCGCCACCCGACACCCGAGCGGTACCGTCACTCCGACCCGGCTCTCGCCACCCGACCAGCAGTCCGACCCGCCCCTCGCCACCCGACCAGCAGTACCGACCCGCCCCTCGCCACCCGACCAGCAGTCCGACCGCCCCTCGCCACCCGACCAGCAGTCCGACCCGCCCTCGCCACCCCGACCAGCAGTCCGGACCCGCCCCCTCGCCACCCGACCAGCAGTCCGACCCGTCCCTCGCCACCCGATCAGCAGTACCGACCCGCCCTCGCCACCCGCCCGCCCCAGCCCCACGCGCTGACTGTCTTTATCTCCGATACGCGCGGATGTCATCGGCACGCCCCGATGTCACCTCTACGAGCGGCTCAATGCGCCAGTCAGTGTCGGCTACTGGCCGCTATCGCGCGCCCAGTGCACAGTGCCAGTCGCTCCGGCTGTGTGACGTCATCGGCGCTGGCTCAGCGCGCGCGGCGTGCCGTTTCCGGCGCCGTAGGTGGCGGTGCACGCGGCCGACGCGGCCGCGGCCTGTATGTTACCTGGCCCCGACGCCCAGACAGTGCTGGTGTGGGGCTTGTTCCTCCGTGTGGGTGTCCAGATGATACCACAGTTCATATTTATGGATGTTTGTTTGATTGTAGGCATCCACATCCCATCCACTTGGTCGACAGGTGCTATGGGCGCTTCCATGACCTACGCGGTCGTTGCGTCCCTAAACCAGCAGTAACTAATTGGTTACGCATTCACACTAATTGTTCGCTGTGCAATATTTCTGTATGTTTCTTTCGTAGTACGCTAGGATGGTACCTGGGACCAGGCATGGTACCTGGGCCCTTTCATCTGCATGGAGGCCTCTCTGGCTACTTGATATTTTAATACAGGTTCCACATTCCCGTTTGTGGACAGAATGGCAGTAGCTACCTCCAATGACCTCCATGACCGCTAATTCTGGTTCACGCAGATACTTCTCTCCAAAGCTGCCTAAATGTTCACCGACATTTGTGGAGAACACTGACCAATTATAAACCAGCACAGTTTCCCTGAGTATATTCGGAGTCGTTCTTCGTCCAATCTATTTTCATGAAGCAACGCTTCTGACTGACATTGCCACATGCCATGTTTTGTGTCGGGTGTTTCGCACTCACTCCCCATCCCCTTCCCTGTTGTCAGACTTCTTTTGCCGTCAGGATGCCTGCTCTGAAACGTTTAACACGCAGTCCGGTCGATAATGCGATGCCATTCATATTGGCCGAGGTATCGTTTTCCACTGTTTACAGTGGACCTTGGATCTATTTACTGGAGGGCTCCGTTGACAGCCACGACGTAGTTGGGGCGGGGGGCACATACGTCCACTCGAAACGGAATATTAGCTGGCAGATTTGTTCGCGCAAGATTTTCTCCAACCGCAACCGATTCCATGTGGCGTTGTCAATATGTGAGATACGACTGTTGCACACTTTAGCAGAGGTAGACGCAGGAGCCAACAGGTGGGACAATGGACAATTTTTCCGGTCTCGTCCGTCCCCACGTTTGACGGCTGATTTTATCGTGTTTGATTATATTCCACAGCCAGTGGCAAGATCTTTCACAGCTCAAGTGATACCGCACTTGGGCGGTCTACGAGGAGTCTCGTTTGGGTCCTGTACCGAACTAAGATGAGGCGATACAGAAATGGATGCTGAGCTCATGGCGATTGTACGCCGACAGGCCATATTGCACCATAAAAATCAAATCGCTTGTATAAGCGGTATGAGAAAATGTAAAGGCCATCTGCAGAAAAAGTTGAAGGTTTCAGGAGCCAAGAATGTTGGCTTTCAGCCTTTCGAC
This sequence comes from Imbricaverruca yamaguchii, assembly GCA_034440575.1. Taxonomy (NCBI): domain Eukaryota; kingdom Metazoa; phylum Arthropoda; class Thecostraca; family Neoverrucidae; genus Imbricaverruca; species Imbricaverruca yamaguchii. The sequence goes on along the minus strand of JAOTOL010000637.1, from coordinate 12,638 downwards.
GGCCATGACCGGCTCCATTGGATCTGATCATCCTTCTATAATACACACACACACACACACACATACACACACACACACACACACACACACACACACACACACACACACACTACACACATGTTTGCCGTGACTACCGAGGACTATGGCCTGGCCGTCACTAACGAGGACACCCCCTTAGTTTTCACTAGAGAAGCATCAATTTTTTATCTGTCATAGAGCAAGATCTGCCGGGTAAGATAGGAGGTAGATTTGGGAGAAAACTTCCAATCGTTGGCTTCCAATGTGATTTGGAATACCGAGGACATCGGCAAAACCGAGGACATTGTGTATCGTCTCATGTTCACCATGCATGTTTATCGTCAATACCGAGGGACTATCGCCTGGCGGTCAGTAACGAGAACTCCCTCTGACATCCGAGAGCAGTGTGTATGTGGTATGTGATAATTGATGCGTCCGTGCGGTTTTGGAAGTAGGTGATAATCGCATGTGTGAGGTCTAATTAACCCGCGCCGTCTTTACGGTCAGATCCTCCGCCGTCTCGGGGAGATAGTAACCCCCTCTAAAATCCAAGCTAGGCGTCACACGAAAACGAAAGAGGTGTCATCGGAAAGCGCTCGACGAGTAGGGTCCGGATCCACCCCACAAAGCAATTTTCCCCTAAAATGACGTAACTAGGGGGATAGATTTTCACGACTTTTCACGGCTTACATGATTTTGGCTCTGTGGATAATCGAAAAGAATAATTTGGAATCAGAAAAGGATAGCGAGAATTTACCAGCGCCATAACAATTCCCCCAATTTTTTTCAATTTCAAAATTTTAAGTTTTAAAGTTTTCTTTAATTTTTATTTTATAGCGGATACAGCAGACCGAGAAATGTTGTTGGAAGTCAACTTACTTTGATAAAGAATGCTTACTTTAGCCAGAATATTATATTTGAAGTGCAAGAGGCAAATATGGAAAATTTATGTAGTTAAAAAACGAAAATGAGACATTCCTCTCGTACTTTTTGTTGCACCCATAAAAATAGGAAAAATGCTGAAAGTTTGAACAAAATATCTGTATCCGTTAAAGCGGACGACTGATTGAACTCTTTTAGATGACCTCACTTGACCTTGACTAACCCGTTGACCCTATATGACCTGACTTACAAATTTTGACATAACGGCGCATGCCAAAAAATTGATGTGGAAAAAGGTGCACAGAATTTTGGCGCGCTGCCACGCCCGTTCGTTCACTATCCGCGAAAAACCTGAGGTGGAGGCCGTTGAAGACCCCCCACCCCGAGACAGGACGGGTTAACCTAGTGCCACTGATGGAGGCTTCCTTAGCGTAGGACCACCATCATCGAAAAGCATGCTGTGTTTGAGACAAAAAGTTGTGGGGAGACAAATGATTGCGAGGCACAGTATCCTGCACTGAATAGTCATTGTGTTCAGTTCGCGTTTGGGCGAAAATTGTCAAGTTTCTAGTCTCCTATTGTGGAATTTGTGGGGGTGATATCCCCGCAGTTGCCATAATATTTATGCCAAGGTAGGAGGACCGAAGGCCTACGATATCGTTAATATTATGCTAAGATCATAACTGCATTTTCTAATTGAAAATAGCCTGAAAATACCGATGGACCCTACCCCACCCACATGCTTTCTATTTTAATCGGCCCTTAAATCCGTACTTGCTTGTGTCATTTTCGAGAGAACTTCATTCACAATGGCTACGCCATTGTGAATGAGTTCTCTCAATAACTCATAAGCATCACATCACAACATCACAATACTCCATCTGCCATTACTTGATGGGGTCTGATCAATTTCGGGAAAATGCGGTATTTTTTGACAAAAACCTGACAGTGGAAACCTGACGCAAACATTTGGGGTGGGTCCAGTTCACTGGAGGATACAGCAAACCAACTGACGGGCCAAACCGCCCCATTTTCACTGGAACCTACAACCAAAATCATGGATGGAGAAGTTAGAAGAAAAACAACTTTTAGTGTGGTCCAACACATGGATGCAGTGTAGTTCCCAATTTGCCTTGATAAAAAACCCTCCTCACATGGCCCCACGTTGAGAGAACAAAGTGTTGGTGGGGCGGAGGTAAATGTAGTCGGACTGAGACTACACCAAAGATGTAGGAAACTCAGTCTTCGCATATGGCCTCATTTTTTTCTCGGATTTATTGCACTTCACATTGAACTTGGGAAATAACGACATGAGAATCTACAGAAATCATTACAAATGATGAATACTTGACGGCAGTAGCAATGACTGAGCATTGCACAACTTTAGGTCCGTCCTTTGTGCACAAGGGTGTACCTTAACAGTCAAACAAAAATCCTTCTGGATGCATCTTGCTTCAATTGCCCTTGATAACGTAAGCATGCATACAAAATTGCACGTCGATCCAACAAAATGTAGAAGTGACGACAAAGGTAGTCTATTTGCTGCCGTAGCCTACGGGTTCTAAATAAAAAAGCTCGTGGTCCCGTAGCAGGTTTTATACAAGAGTGCTAAGGAATCGACTTTAACACATTAAGTGTATCGAAGTTTCGTCGGTTTTTAGCGAATCTGTGAACATTTCATGGCTTAAATTGTTGCGTCATCTGCCTGGTTTCAGATCCTCGTTCTAGGTAGTGACAACGTACACTATGCATGATAAAACGTGTGCATAACGGTCATGGGTAAAGGCGGACAGCTGTCCCCATGGCATGCTTCCTGTTGCGCACAATGGATGTCGGCAACTGGATGAGCCCCAGCACAACCCCACTGCATGTGCCGACTTTGGGGCATGCTTTCTGAAATTGCTCGCGGTGTCGCGCAAGGTGCAAGAACAAGTGGATAACTTAGCAATCGTAAGTCGTGCAACTTGTATAGGCATACAAAAAGAGATGAAACGTGAATATATATGATCTGTCGAGGTAATTTCTTTAGCTATCTTATTAAGAAAGTTGCAACGAGCCAGGATCCTTGGATATAAACCTCGTAAGGTGGAGCGACAACGAGCGAAATTTGTGACGACGTCTATAGTGTGTCGGATCGACAATAATTATGTGGGAAAATTTGTCTTGCTAATGATGTTCAAAGCAAAAAGCATCCCGAGGGATTTAATTTTCCAGTTGTTTGTCTCGGTTATTGTAATTTTCGTTTCGTTTTCCGACTTATTGTGACACTTTATTGCGCACGTAAATATTGGTATTTTCTTTAGACATGCCGGTTTTGGGGCATTCTACGTGGGTTCTTCAGATAATTCCAAATGGAAACAGAGGGTTTTGCTGATGTTTGTATTCGTTTCATAGTAGGTGTATCATTGCCACGCGAAGTCTTAAAGGCAAAGGCACCACCTTCAGGAATTTCGCGTGTAAGCAAAGGAAGCTCAGCTGACTGATTTTTGTTTCGTTCAGGCGCACGCGAAACGCACAGAAAAGGTAAACGTCTGGTTTGAACAGACTTGTATGGATAATATTGCATCCTCCATAGTTTGGTATGCTGCTATAAGTACACACCATATTTAGCAATGTTTGTGAATCTCGAAAAGTCAGATTACCAAGGCCAACGTGTTTGTCAGCAAAATCATGGTGTCTAGAATTAAGAGCAAGCAAATGTTTGGCGCCAACATGCCCACTGCAAAATCGTCCTGTGCTCAGGCTATTGGAGCGATCGGGATGACGCTGCCCATTTGCATGGGGCTACTCAGCACCAGAGGTTCTAAATAGAGGGACGGACACTTGGGCATGTGCCCCCCCAAATCCAAAGAAGTGTGACGACTCTGACCCGGGAAAAACACCCACGATGGACTGCAATGCATCACGTCCCCCCAATCGTTCAGCATATTATTGTTCAAGCTAAAGATACCCCTACTAGGGGAATAGGTGCCCTCTTTAGACGAAGAGCGGCTATTGAGAGGAATAAATGTCCCTTTTGTATGTGCCGGTGTACCCATTCACCTTCCTCAGCTCAGCAAATTGTCAGTCTAAGGCCCCCACCCCCTACGGATTTTAACAGTGGCTCCCATCCGAGGAAATGGCGCCCCTCAAACGATTCCAAGCGCCCATAATTACAAAGAGTTGCACGCCTTGATGAAAGAATGGCATGGTCTGAGCTTGGCGTTGATATGTGGTAATTACTCCGAATGGTGGCTCTTTGAATGTTTGGGAACATTTCTGTGCTTGTCCAGTTTGGAGTCAAGGGCCGACGATCTTGTCCTCAAATTTGTTTCAAGATATGCAAAATCAGATATGTATGAACGTACCACAGTTTCGTGTCTCTGTGTCACCTCATTGGGCAGCTATCCCGGGAAAACCTGAGGAGGTGGGGCGGGACTCTCGAGATTGCCTCAGCCTGGTCCGGAGATAGTAATACATGAACGCAATGCCAGTATTCCACTACAAGCATAAGTAAAAGATAAACAGTGGTTTTCTACGCTTCCTCGAAAAGTCAACTCGTAAAATCTACGAATTGCATGACCTCTTCTGTGCACCATGCTGCTAAAGATGACAACATGTCTTCGCTTACTTGTAATTTGGGTATAATCGTCGTCATTTTGGTATCAAATGAGCCTCTGGGAAAATAGTATGGTTTTAAATGGGTAAAGGGGCCTTCGCTAAATGCATGAGTGATTTTATTTCGTTGGTGGGAGTACCCCTATATCATTATGTGTTACACAAACTGATGTGGGATAATACATTTTCTCCCCAAATATTTCATATTTGTTGGAAAACCAGCTCCAAACGTTCAAGATAGCAATCAACGTATCAACAGCTGGAATACATTGTGTAGTGTTATATAAAAAAATCGAAAGGCTTAACTGGTTGGGTCAATCCTGGCTTCTTCTGTTTCTCCAAGTCATGATGTTCGCAGTATTCAATAACATCCGGTAGATTTCGTAAGTTAGAACCAAAAAATGTTCCTCAAATTGAGCCCATTTAATTTGAAAGACCATTGTTCACGTACTTCCCATGACACTCCGAAATATATTTGACAAGGCCTTAGCCACTATTATAGAAACTATTTAGTACGCAACTCTATATATTCTTAACCCGCGCCGTCTCTGCGGTCAGATCCTCACACCACGTCTCGGGGGGCGGGGCGGATAGTAACCCCCTCTAAAATCCAAACTAAACGTCGCACGAAAACGAAAGGGTGTCATCGGAAAGCGCTCGACAAGTAAGGTCCAGATCCACCCCTGAAAAAATTTCCCCCAAAGGTGACGTCACCAAGGGGGCTAGATTTTCATGACTATTCACGACTTACATTATGTTTTTTGCTCTGGGAGTTCATTTTTGGTGGATACATGAAAACACAAAACTTATTTAGAATGAGAAAAAGGACAGCGAAATCGACCAGGGCAATGCATTTTTCTGGTTCCCAAAAATAAGAGTTACATTTTTTGAATTGTCAAAAGTTTCGGTTTTCAAGTTTTCTTTAATTTTCCTTTTCCAATGGGTAGAGCAGACCGAGAAAGCGTTGTTGAGAAGTCAACTTTTGCCCTAATCAAAATGCCTACTTAGCCATAATTTTATATTTGAACTGCAGTGGCAAATGTGCAAAATGTATATGTAGTGAAAAGCAAGCAAGAAGAAACGTTTTGTTGCATCCCTAAAGATAAGCAAGCCCTGAAAGTTTCATTAAAATACCAGTATTTGATGAAAGCGTGACGACTGGATGAACGTTTTTGGAGGTGACCCTCACTTGGAAATCGGGTAACTGTTTGACCCTGGACGACCTGACTTCAAAAATACAAAACGGCATGCCAAAATGACGTGGGAAAAGGCATCACCAATTTGGGAGCGATGCCGCCCGCCGTTCGTTCGCTATCCGCGAAAAGCCCGAGGGAGGCGGTTGAAGCCCCCTCCCGGATGCGAAACAAGTTAATGCTCTGCGGATCATCCTCTTTCTTATTCATGTTATCACTCCACGGCTGTGCGATAAGAGAAACACTGCGCTTCCTTTTGCTTCATTTATGTAATCTGCGATCATGTTGGCCGGCTCTGGCCGAAGAAAAGGAAAATTCCTCCCCAAAATCGAAGCGGGAAGGAGCTTTGTTCTTCAAATAATGCCTTGAGAGCATATGGAAATTGCCTTCACTTGATGGCTATTGCCAGGAGTTCTTTCCATTTTGTATAATTCGTGAAAATCTATAAAAGCCAAATAATCGTTGATTAGCCGATGGATATGATCTGCATGACATGTTGACTCATATATAGTTAAGTAAGCAATGCATTGTAATATTTAAAAATGTCTGCTGTCGGAAGCTAGCTGCCCGTCTTCTGTTTTCAAAATATTAATGCTTCCTTAGTATTTAATTGAGCACACATACCGAAGAAGCATTTTGTAGGTATCTAACCCTCATTTATCCATCTCAATCTAGACCATAACTAGCAGGTCAAAGATTAATGTTCCTAGAATGCATTTGCTCGATCACGAATAGTTGCGTATGGTTGGCAGAATCGTTGGTGGCGTGTCGTTGGTGGTGGTAGATTGCATATTCCGTTGGTAGAACTGACGACAATAGCGGTGCCTCCGATATTATTGCAGTCATGTAATCATACTTTTTCTTCTTTTCTCCTCTGCACGATCTTTTCTTTACGGCTTCTGATGTAAACCGAAATTAGTGCATGATGTAAGCCACCTTACACCAACATGACTACTTAAAAGATTCCTCAATCGGATCCGTTCTTCAAGATATAATTCATTTTATTCACTGCATACGATAAATAATAAAAAAAAAGAAGAATATACCACTTTCACACTCAATGACATCCCTCTACAAGAGATATAAATCTTCCTCTTTATTTGTTTTATTAAGTATTTTCGTCTCTCCTTTCTAACAGTATCTCGTTTCTAAATATGTCATCTCTCGATAGAAATTGCGGTACTCGAACATTTCGCAACGCAATTTCAGTAAAATATTACCAAAAGCAAAGGCATACAATACCAGTTTACAACAAGGTATTTATTCTCCTATCCCCGAACATAAACTCTTCTAAATTATGAATATCAGACAAAGATGAAGGAAACAGTGTCAGAACATCACATACAACATTTCCTCAAATGTGTTTAAAGGACACCAAAGCATTTAAAAACTAATTCAGGCAAATAGACATCCTACCCTCGTTTCGACATCTCACACCAACGAAAAACCAATATTTTAACCCGCTGCATACATATACATACTATTCACTGACAACAACCTACATACATATCCGTTTTTCGTCTGGAAGCTGACATTATTAAAGCGCGTGGTATTATCCCGACGTACATAGGCGAATATTTTCTTTCGTACGATTCTTGGGTCATTTCTGGCCGTGCTGTAGTCAGACAGGTGTGCATGTCAGTTTACTGAAGCAATATATATATATATATATATATATATATATATATATATATATATATATATATATAAGACTACTTATTGACTTAGCATACTTCATTTTCACTCGCTAGGGGAATACGGAAAGGCGGCGGATTAATGCCTCCCTTTGTGGATGGGGATGATGGGGAAGCATCATCTGGAATCGTTCAGCATTCACCACACTTTTTGTTCGCTAGACTTTAACCCTCGCACGTTCAGGGAGCATATCACATTGCCACCCATTTTCGCGACCGCCAGAACAAACGTCATTGGTTGGCATGTGGACTCTTGAGTGCGTAACTCGCGGGGAGGGGTCTTATTTTAGCGATGCTCGTACTCTCGACTAGAGTTTCCACTTTCTGGCGCAGTGGCAGGACTCGGCAACCCGTAATCCTGGGAACATGAGCCTTTTGCCGTACAATGCCAGGATTTTCCGTGCCACTGCCGTGCCAGTGTCAGTACCCCCAGTAATAAAATTAAAGCATATATCTAAAATTGTCTTGATGTTGAACTGAATTGTCCAAGATTACCAGGAAAAAGGGCTTAACCAATGATGTCTGGAAGAACTTTGAAACGTAGAGACTGAGCTGCTGTCAGTGTGTGAAATGTTTTGCATCTCTGGTATTGCTTACTTTCGTCATCAATCATTATTTCCCTCGTTGTTTAGATGGTCCCTATTTATCCCATGCTTTTCTATGTGCCATCATCCAGCTTGCTGTGCCATGTGTCGTGCGGTGCCAGAACCTGCTGTGCCCGTGCTACGTCTCATGCCAGTGTTTTGAAGAAAAAGTAGACAACTCTATTCTCGACTCTTATCGGGTCATCCATCAGTGGCCTAATCGGGAAGTGACCTGTAACCTAGAACACTATTGAGGTATATAGTCCACTCCATTATTGCCCATATTCAGGTTTAAAAAAATTAGCGACAACATTGTTGCGTTACCCAAAATACCAAAGGGAATAGATTACCGTTTGACCCGATGACATCCACATGGAGTTTGCTTTTATGCTTCTTAGCTTTACCTTAGTCATTTCTCTCTTACTACAGGTTAACTTTTGGCTGTATCTTAAACGGTTTATGAGAGATATATTTAAAGCACATTTCAAAGGTGCACTAGATGACGTCACCTGATTTTGGTGTACCCCAACTTCGTTAAGTTAGTAGACTGCACCCTCCAACATTTGACATACACCTTCATCAATTGTCAGATTTATATGATAAATTACCGACGTGATTCTTTAGACGGATTATGAGTTATTTCAGAAAACCTTAGAGAGGTCTAAGTAATCCCTCCACTGCTAGGTCAAACTAATATAAGATATTCATTTTGTGTTCAGAAGTATACAAATGGGTATTAATCGCGACAGCTGATCACATACACCACGCTAGCTTTTATTTCCCTTCGCTAACATTCCCCGTTTGTAAATACTTGGAGAAGTAAACCACATCTGTCAAATTTCTGGATAAGGTGACAAAATGCAAGGCAATGCAATGCACTGCAAATGTAACGCAAACTCCATTAGTAAACTTTCCGTCTCCTTTTATGTCAGGCTACTGACTTGAAATCTAGCCCTTCACTCTATTCGGCGACTACTCCGATGGATACCATAGCACTGGATGCAACGGATGTCTCTCACCAAAGAGGTTAAAATCTCCCCATGCCATTGCATGTTGACGACGGATACTGGATGCGATTAGCGACGAGCACAGCCCAAAGCGGTGGTCTATGCCCTGTTGTGTTCAGCTCCATTTATAAAGAACTGAATTAACCAAATCGTCCGTCGAATTGGCCGCTGAATGCCACATTGCATTTGACAGGTGAATCAGCATCTTAAGGCTGGTTTGCTGACAAACACGAGGAGCAGTGCTTATAAATTCATCCAAGCCACGGCTATTATGTACGAAATGTGTATACAATATTTTGGCAGTGTCAGGGGTACTCCGCGGTGTCCCCCCTTCCTCCGGTTCATGCATCCTGACGACAGTACTGACATGCACTCGCCTGGCCAGGTCCATTACGAGGTGCGTGACCTCAGCATCTGACAAGGAATCATGATTCATACATTTGAAGTGCCAGACGCATTCATCATGTCGGCCCAAGGAATGGTAGAGAAGTCGTCACCACTGCGTTACGTTTCAGAAGTATACTTGTTAGTTGTTCGCGTTATTTCGCCTACGTTAGCAAATGCCGTGGTATGCTCAATAGTGACCACGCCGCAAGAAATCTGAAGTTCCTTGTCCGCTACAGCATCCCCACACCTCATGATGCGTCCTGCCACATCAGTCAATGTAAATTATGAGGTTAAAGTTGATGGAACTGAATGAACATATGTGCCCTGCCCCCTCCCATTCATCAAAATTAAAGACGAGGTGACAAAAAATGGGCCCTGACAATTAATACTTTCGCTCAGTTTTTGAAATTCACACTAATCTCCATAAAAATGGTGTTGTTGAGGGACACGGGAGACTCTTAAACCGACACGGAACTACTCTCTCCGATACAAGAGGTAACTGACACAGAAGGCTCCTCACAGACACAAGGACTACCATGACCGATACAGAAGGCCTCTGACGGACATAGGAGGCCCCCTGATCGGCGTAGGAAGCCATCTGACAGAGGAGGCTCTCGCGGGAAAATGAGGACAGCCTGAATCAGTGAGGCCACTGGAGCGTCCCTCACTGATATAGGAGATGCCTGGTGATTTAGGGATTGCATCTACCATTCTAGATAAAACGTTATCAATAAAGATCAGTGTACGTAAACTATTTCTTGAGCTGCGCCTTTTGGTCTACCTAATTACTTGGCTCTGATCATTTTGGAATAGAGAACCGATTGTTTTCGTTCTCATGGGATGCAAAGACCTAAATTTAGATATTATAAGTGTTGCTATGAGGCTTACGCCGGAGTTTACTATACTGAACTCATGCAGTGCGAAGCACCCGAAATCCGAATGCCCCGAAACTCTCAGTCACGTACTGATTGCCTGCAGCCGACTTAACAGTGAGCGAAGGCGTCATTTTGGACATACCTCTCTCTCTCTCACTTAGGGAAGTCATCAATTGTTCAATCGGGAGGGCTTTTCCGCTTCCTATCAGAAATCAAATTTTCTTTGATTTACACTGCGATATATTCATTAACTCGATTTTATACAGGACGAAATGAGAATCGTAGCATGGTAAGGTATCACTTGTACTTAACCCCATGATATTCAATTCTGGCTGACTTTTGCTAGCATTTTACTGTTTGACTGCCGATGATATGGGCGCTGAGTGGCCGATGCAGTCGATGAGCCTAAACTCCAATAACCAGCCAACCAGCCAACCGAAACTCTCAGTATATGTATCTCGGCCTAAACTCCGAGTAGCTCAGGAAGCTGAAAATGATTCTCATAGGTCCATATACGTCAGCAACTTTCAATCACTTTGGAAACAAGCTGATGTATGCACACGAGCTTAGATGCCTATCATCTCACCGTATCCAACATTTTTTATGTGTGGGCAGCAGTGACGTTGATTGCCAATAATTAACACTTGCCTTAACAACAACGGATATATTTTCGCCTATGGCGTCATAGCGTAGTTATATGATTAGGCATTTTCATATTTCATTTGATCAAGTCCGCAATAGATGGTCCCATCAAGCAGCGGCGCCGAACCCCGACGTTCCTCCGTAGTCGCGAAACAATGGATGCATTGACACCCGCCTAACCCCTCGCAGCCCCCATACGGGCGGAGGTTAATGCGCATGAAGCCAAATTACGCTAAGTTCGGAATGCCTTTGTGTAATGATTTCCCTCCCCCAAAATAAGAAACGGTGGCATGCAACCGTCACCCCTGCCGCATCATGGGCAAAGCAAACGAAGTGGACTGCATCAATGTGCTATTGTGCATGTTGCTTCAGTACAAAATTACGTACGCTTATTGGCATATTGGCAACTTTCCTTCGTGCTCGCTTAACCTGGCCTAGGCTCACCCATGTATGATCAAAAATGTTTGCGAAAGCAGATCAGTCTAAGTAACAGGTCTTGTGATGATGCCAGCCTGAAGAGGACGAACGAATATGCATGCAATTTAATTCATTTGGAAGCAATCCATTCAGCCAAGATGGGAAAGATAGTAAAATAGAAGACTTGACCAAAATTGTAAAGCTGGGTTGAAGCGCACAGCTCAATGGTTTCTTCTAGGACATTCAAAGGTCAACTTAGCGACTAATAAACTTCCTTTGGCATCCACAAGAACATTTTCCATCTTGCGGACCAGTTCAGGAAAAGATGGAAGGAATGGCAGTATATCAGAATCAGGTTTCCTTTCACCATATGTGAAGGATATGTCTCATCCCTATTATTTTTTTCCACAACTTTATCATCTTGAATATTGGAGTGGGTTTCCTGCAACAACGTAATATGATGATGATAATCTATGTTTAGGAATCTGAACGAGTCATTCGTTGTCAGTGCGACGGATTGAACGATAAAACATTAAATCCGGAAGTAATACGTTAACCCTCCCCGTCATTCCGGTCAGATCCTCACACCCCGTCTCAGGAGGGATTCATTATATACCCATCCAATCTCAAAACCAAACGTCGCACGAAATCGAAAGATGTCTCATTGGAAAGCGCTCGACGAGTACGGCTAAAACCACCTCAACATCTACTGAGGGGTTTTATGTGTTACGGTTGACGTCATGTATGTTCTGTGGAGTTCAAATTCTTCGTGGGGAAAATTAATTGGAATCAGAACAGAAAGACGAAATTGGCATTGTGCAAAATGTCGGTCTTCACCAAATATACCAAACTATTTTTATGTTGTTCAATTTCAAAGTTCAATTCTTAAATACTTTTTTGAAAATATTTCTAATAGATAAAACATACCCAGAGAAGTTGTTTCAGGTAAACATCGCCTCATGCACATTGCTTACTTGAGCCACAATTTTCGATTTTAGGCTAAATAGGCAAAATGCTAAACAAATATCCCAATAAAAAGGCGAAAGTTCAACCATACCTCTGGTGCGTTTCGTTGGGCGTCCATAAAGAAAATGAAACGCTGAAGGAGTGCATTCAAATATCTTTACCCGTTGAAGTGTGACGACTGGTTGAAGATTTCGAGGTGACCTGGCTTGACCTTGTTGGGGTTCGACCCCGTGAAAGACCCGACTTCAAAATTTCCACGCAAAATAACAACTTGATGTGGGAATAGGTATGCTGAATTTCGGCGGCTTCCCACTGTTTTTATTTTCTTTACTATCCGCGGAAAACCTTAAGGGATGGAAAACACGCCCTTCTGAGA